>PVJI01024072.1:0-22470 GCA_004026765.1 Micronycteris hirsuta
GTTGGTCCAACGCCTGTCTCACTTCTCTCCAAGTCCCTGTGGGGTCCGCCAAGCACCCTGCAGGGCACTCACCTGTGTCACACCCTTGCTTGGCTTCTTCCTTCCCCATCCCCTTCTTCTCTGTTCTTCCTCTTCCCTTCTTCCTGGTTTCTCTAGGAGGAAATAATAAATCATGAATACGTGACTTGCAATGAATCCTTGTCTCAGGGCCCAGTTCTGGGAAACCGGACCCAAGACAGAGGCAGACATATCTTTTTACCTGTTTTATAACTGCTTGGTACTGGGGGCAACCTCTGAGTTCAGGCCGTGCCCGCTTCTCTGAGCCTGCGTCCCATCTGTGACTGTTTCCAGTGTCAGGAGTGTGTCATTTCCTCTCAACACACCCAGAGCCGTCCTGGGTTTTGAGCTGAAATGGGTGTGGGCTTCCCCCTTTACCCAAAGGCAGAGGTTCCTGTGGGACCTTCCGTCAGCTGCAGTGGCGGACCGTGGAGGAGCAGTCGGGGTCAGACTCCTTTGCTCAGGACAAACCGAATAAAGCCCAGAGGCTTCCCGACGTAGTCCAGAGCGACGCAGGCTGATGCTGAGTGTGGTTCCTGAGGAAGGGGCCTGGCCGCCGTTCTCATGGCTCAGGCCACACGGCCTCCGGAACAGCTGCTGAGACGCGGCCACTGTTTTGGGTTTTGCCTTTTCTCATAAAAGCAAAAACTGCTCTGGACTTCTTTTCGTTAGCGAAAACAGGAACTAATGTAGGTCTTTGTAAAGGGACATAGCATAACACAAACCCTCGAAAAGCGGGGGTACCTATACTCACACACACCCCTGTTTCATGATGAGGGACCAGAGGGCCAAAGAAAGGACTTATTTCTCCAGCATTACATGAATCGAGTGTCTAAGTTCAAGGAAGCAGATATTGAATGTGGAATTATAAGAAGGAATCACACAGAAAGGGAAAATTGCATTGTGGGCAGCGTAGCTGTATAAAGGACGTCGGAACACAAATTCGCAAAAGCAGGCTGCAGCTGAGAGCTGAGCAAGCGCCGAGACCCCAGGGCACATGCAGAAGGGGGGCAGTTCCAGGTTTTCAGGAGAAAGAGAAAAGGGGCGGTGAAGCGTGGTCCCATGTAACTGGCAGGAGGGAAAACCAGGGAAGTGGGCGGAGGGGCTCCCGTGTTAAAATGTGGGGGGAACTAAGTGGAGGGAGTCAGAAGGAGCCAGAAGGAGCCACTGGAGGGATGGAGAGAGACTTGGAGAGGGAACCCTGGTGGTCACCATCGATCGCCCTGAGACGGCACAGGAAACGCTCTGTGCACAGGGGCAGCAGCATGACGGACGGCGTGAGCCAGACAGGAGCTCGAGGGTGTTGCTCCAGGCCGTGTGCACAGCAGACACCGAGACAGGACCGGACACGCAGCGTCGCACGAACAGGAATGCCTGCTTGAGAGGAAGTCGGGACGGAGCCAGGAAAGACTGGTGGAGTCGTGGGCCCTGGTGCAAGTCTGAACGCAGGCAAAGCTGAGAGCGAGAGGGGGCTGCAGGACAGGGTCTGAGGCGTGGGCTAGAGTTCATGTGGCTCAGCAAAGCCACCAGCGAGGCCTGAGCCTGCGTCCGCTGTGGCCCAGGTGCCCCGGCTCCATGAACAGGTGGCCTGCGCATCCAGCTTATGGGAGCATCACCCGGCACTGGAGGCCCCACATTTCAAAGCTCACCACCAGGGGGTGGGGGGGCCCTGACCCGTTACAATTGCCCCCTTGAGTAGAAGGTCCACGAAGTACATTTCCATGGCCGCTGATCAAGTCCCCAAATGTCTGAGTGTCCTAAGCAACATCCCTTTTATTCTTAGGGTCCACCTTTTATCGCTGCTTCTGCGCACCGGTCACTACGCTAAACACCTCCTCTGTTCTTTCTCATGCCCTCACAGCCACCCAGTCCTCCTGCCACCGACAAAGAACCCAAGGCTGGGGAAGGCCGAGGGACGTCCCCAATAACACGAAGTTAGCAAGGGGTGAGGCCAGCCTTCAACTCCGGTGCTCCGGCCTCGATGCTGGTCGCCATGTTGTAGCTCATCCTGATGGCGCCAGCGTTTCGAGCAGGAGGGGCGTCCTGGGAGGTCAGTGAAATGTCCTTGTAAAAGCCCCAAAGACAGTGCCCGGCCAGGCGGTAAGGGCTCAAGGAATGTCACCGAGCCAGGACCCCGATCCAGCCCTGACTGGCCGCCACCGCCTGCCAGCAGGGCGGACAGATAGTATCGGCAGCAGCCAAAGAGGCACTAAAAAGTAAAAAGGGTGAGAGCCAACCCTTCTTTCAGGAAGCAGCAGTCGTCACACAGATAGAATTCAGTGATAGGAGACGTGAGAAATGCTCGGTATGCATCTTGGGTCCCCAGGGAGGAGAGTCACACAGGTGTGGCCTGTTTACTGCTTGTTCATAAACAGAAACATGTAAGATTTACGAGGCTGCCAGTGGGAAAGGACCGGTTCTCTGTACACACCTTTTTGCAGAAGCAGAAAGGAACAACAATGTTGCCAGAGATGATGTCTAGATTTCTGCTTATGACCAAGATACAGTAACAGGGACAATGCTTACCGCATTTTGCCATGTACAATGGGCAATTTTTGCCCAAATTTTTGAGGGAAAGACAAGGATGCGCATTATACATGGGTATGATGCTTACATAGCACGGGTACCATAGTAACAAAAATGTGGGTGCCCTCCCACCAGAAACAACCCAAACCTAAGAAAACAACATGAAACCATTGTTTCGGGGCTGACGACAGAGGACTATGCTCCCCAAGGGAGGGAACACTCTCGAGACAAGCCCCACGGGTGGCCCAGACTGCTACCCAGACAGCGTGAGCCCAGGTGGCGCCCAGTGGCCAACCGGAGCCGAGATCTGGGGCTGGCAGGCTGCGGGGGGATGGGGGGTGCACGGGCAGGATGCTGCAGAAAGGGGGCGACACACTGAGAGAACCCAGAAATCTGCAGAGTCTCCACAGGAGCAAACGGTCAGCAGAGCCATGTTGGCGCACACCTGCCTGCAAGGGAGATGCTGACGGATGCAGGAGAGATACCACCCAGAAAACCCCTGAAAGGGGCAAGGGGAGCAGAGGCTGGCGCTCGGGTGGGGCTGGGGTTGAGTCCGGTTCCCACAAACCGGAGGGGGAGCTCTCTGAATTTATGGAGAGCTGGGTAGAGTTCTCGGAAGGTTGTATACTCGGTAGCGGGAATAAGTTTTAACCTAAAGGCTGCTCTCATCTCATTTTGAAAAGCTTAAAAGCAAGCCTTGGAAGAATCAGCCTGTTTTCATAACTTCAGCCCAATAAATTCAAGGATTATTTAGGAGAATTACAAAAATCTCCAGCACCCCAACAAGGTAAAATTCACGATGAATGTCATCCCATCAAATATGAACAGGTATATGAAGAAGCAGAAAAATATGTCAATCTGTAATAAAGAGAAAAACTAATCAATAGAAACACATCAAGAAATGATAGGCACACAAAGGACAGAATTAGCAGGCAAGGGTATTAAACTAGTATTGTAACTACGTTGCCTCTATCCAAGGAGGTAGAGGAAGAATTAAACATTTTAAGTAGAGATGTGGCATACAGTAAAAGGATATAAATCTAATTTTTAGAGAAATACAGTATTTTAAGTGAAAATTTCATCAGTTGGATGGAATTAATAGATCCAGAGGTGTCCAACCCATGGCCCACCTGTGACCCAGGAGGCCATGAACTCAGCCCAGCACACAATCATAAATGTACTTAAAACCCTTCTTTTTTGCTCATCCGTACTCGTTAGCGTTTGTGTATTTAACGGGTGGCCCAAGACAGCTCTCCTTCCAGTGTGGCCCAGAGACGCCACAGGGTGGGACACCCTGGGTGCTGTAGAGGAAAGGATTAGTTGATTTGAAGACACAGTGGTAGAAACTACCCAAAATGAAAGACAATAAACAGAAAAAACAGAGCATCAGCGACCGAGGGGCCAGCCCAGCAGCCTGGCTCCTGTGGCTGGAGCCCCCAGAGGAAGGGAGGAGACAGAGACAGTATTTAAAGTTGTAACACTTGAGCAGTTTTCCAGACTAGGGGGGAAGCCGCAGACACGCACACCCAAGATACCGACAAGCCTCACGCACAGGAACAGGCAGCCCACTCCCCCGGGCACACACAGTTAGAACGGCTGACCGCATGGCCACGGAACTGCCCGCGGTCAGGTGATCATGCCCCAAACTGCACATTCGAAATGAGCAACTAGAGCCCATGTGGGAAGTCGGGTGAAGTGGGAGCCTTCGTCCGATCAACGCGAAACAGATGAAGTGGCATGAAGAAGGAGCAGCTGGAAGCGTCGGAGAGGAACCGCTCGCCTGCCAGACCACAGTGTGGAACATCATTGTCACTACAAGGGTGACCCAAATGCTTCTGTCAAAATGAAGGTGACACCACATCTCCCCCCTCGCCCACCCCTGAGCTCCAGGTCCGTACTTCCAGCTGCCCCTCGGCAAAGTCATGGTCCCAGAGTTTCTTAACTCCGAACTCTCATCTCTTCTCGCTCCCACATCACCCCTCCTCCCTCCAAACTCGGGCTCCCCGGGGTCTGCACTGCACTCTCCATTCATGGTGTCCTCCACTTCCTTCCGGGCACCTGTTCTCACCTCCGATGCCTCCGGCTTCCTCCCAGCCAGTCGCCAAAACCTGCTGATTTGCCTCTGAAAGATTCTTGATCTCAGACACTTTTCTCCCCCGCTCTCTATTCACACTGCTTCAAGCCTTCATCGTTTCTTTTATTTTAATTTAATAGAAACATTTTCTTAAAATAAAGCATACATACTGAAAAATGCACAAATCAAATATGAAACTTAAAGCACTTAACAAAGGGCATACACCTGTGCAACCACATCTAAATCTATGGATAGGATTTTTCCATTGTCCCAGGTGACTGCCCAGTAATTACCTGAGTCCCAGAAGATAACCACTCTCCCTATACTGAAACCTAACACCACAAATTAGTTTTGCCTTTTTTTTGAACTTCATATAAGTGGAATTATATAGTAAAAAGTATTCTGTCTGATTTCTTTAGCTCTGAATTATTTTTGAAAAATTCATTCCTGTTATAATCATGAGTTGGAATTATAACGTTCAATATAGTGCTATGTCTTTTTTAAATAAAGAAACATAACAGAGCAATAAATTTTTCTGAAACAATTTATTATTAAAATGTGAGCAACATTCTTGGTATAAAGAAAGTGAATAACCAGCTTTGGCCAATGTGGCTCAGTGGGTTAGAGCATCATCCCATGGATCCCAGGGTTGCAGGTTCGATTCCCAGTCAGGGCACATACCCAGGTTCAATCCCCAGCTGGGGTGTTTATGGGAAGGCAACCAGTTGATGTTTCTCTCCCTCTCTCTCTCACTCCCTCCCTCCCTTCTTCCCTCCCTCCCTTCCTCTCTCTCTAAAATCTATGGGGTAAAAGTCAACCAGTGGAAGCCTGGTATTAAAGGAACAATAACCAGCTGACTTTGCACTGGGCACGTGCTGCTGCGAGCTCAATGGCTGCAGACGGCAGCAGCTCAGAGCGACCACAGCATTCATTATCTCGCAGTTGCCGCAGGTCAGGCTTTGGGAGCAGCTGGTTTGCTGGCTCTGGCCGAGAGCCACTCGAGGTTGTAGTCCTGATGTCATCCAGGCCACGGTCACCTGGATGCCAACGAGGTTCAGCCTTCTCCGAGATGACCACTCGCCTATTGAGAGGCTTTGCGCATCCCTCTTCTGAGCTGCTTGGACATCCCCATGACAGAGTGGCGGCCTACGTCGCAGGGAGTCATCAGGAGGGAGCAAGGCAGGACCCACGCTGCTTGCAGGGTGTAGCCTCAGAAGTCCCACACGGTTACCTTGCAACACCCTGTGGGTGCACCGCTGCACCCTGGCCACAGTGGGGCACGAACACGGGAGCCCAGGGTCATCAGGGACCATCTTGGGGACTGGTGACCACGAACTTTGATTGAAATTTGACACTTCAGAAGTATTACATAGCACATTGTCAGTTTGAAAAATTATATTAAATTCGAGGAGCATTTTTTAACAGTTTTATCTGTATTTCTAAAACATACTTTTATTTGTTTTTGGCTTCTTTTTTTTTTTTAGAAGATAGCATGCTCAGGATAATCTCTTGCCATTTAGTGTTTCCCACTTGATCCTCTGTGTAAAAAGATTCCACCCAGTTGTGGGTATTGCGGTACTTCATTGGTTAAGAATGCCAGATAGCCTGGCCGGTGTGGCTCAGTGGATTGAGCACAGGCCTGCAAACCAAAGCATCGCTGGTTGGATTCCCAGTCAGGGCCCAGGCCTGGGTTGCAGGCCAGCTCCCCAGTAAGGGGTGCGCGAGAGGCAACCACACATTGATGTTTCTCCCCCTCTTTCTCCCTCCCTTCCCCCCTCTCTAAAAATAAATAAATAAAATATATTTTAAAAAAAGAATGCTGGACAGTATCAAACCATGTGACTGTGATTGGCCAGCAGCTCCGCAATCCACTGCCCCACGGATGGGCCTCTTGGTTCCTCCGGGCTTTGGCCATTGGGAATGTTCCCACACTGCCCAGCACACGTGGCCGCAGTTTCTCTCGGATGCATTCCTTCGAGCGGAATTGTCCATCCATTTTCTAACGTGACAGCGTCTCTGTATGTTCCCACGAGGGACACATAAACATTCAACGGATATTCAAGACTCTTTTTTTAATGAGAAACTACTACTGTCCTAAAAAGTAAATGAGAAATATCGCCCTGTCTGGAGGAACAACACAATCTGATAAGAAGAAAAATCGCGTCCAGAACAACTAGGCAGCAACTCCAGACATCATGCAAACGGCACGGCAGCTGCTCACAGGCGCAGGAGAACCTATGACCACCTTTCCGCGAGGCCCCCCGGAGCTGCCAGAACTCCTTCCCACCCTCAGCAAGGCGGCCGGCGGGCGAATGCAAGATCTACTCGAAGTCTCACATTTCACTGTAATTTTTAAAAGTGTTTCCTTGTTACTCCAAAACACATGAAATTTTGTTTCAATATAAAATAGTATTTTTATGACTGATCTCCGAGTCCGGTCGGGAACTCCCCACTGCGTGAGACGTCTACCCGGCGCTACGGCGCGCGGGGCTCCGCTCGGGAGGCGCAGCGGTCAGCCGCGCGTGCTGGGCTTTCCTGCCCAATCTCAGCACCCGTTTCTGGAATGAATGAATTGCACATTGGAAATATCTCCAAGAACTGTTGTAAAAGAAACAGGTGCTTTCTTACTGTTGAAACAGAGCAGTCTGTCTCGACACTCCGTCCGCCGGCGGCGCTGCCGTGCAGGGTCTCCGCCGCTGGGCGGCGCGGGGCCGGCGAGGCCCACCGCGCAGGCGCGAGCTCCCGGGCGGCCCGGGGAGGAACGAGGCTCGCGCACCGCGGGGAGTGGTTTCTTAAACCCCGGGGCCGCCGGGATGACTCCGAACGTCGTTCGTCCAGGGCGCTTTCTTCAGAGAAAAAAGACGTAGACCAGTAAATAAAGTGCAACAGCTTCGTAAACAGATCTGGACAATTATGAATCTTCCCTTGAAAATGCAAACACAATCATTCCCTCAACAATGAAAGGTTTAAATGATCCTCGTAATGGCCATAGTAACTCAAAGAAAATCTACATTTCAGTTTGAGTCATATATTTATATACTGCATATATTTTGCATCAGATTAAAGTCCTTTATAAAATGAAATTTACAGTGTATTTTTATTCATTTTATTGGCGCTGTGGCATTAAATTGCATATTTTAAAGGGTAATAGAGAAAAAGGGGAATGTAGAAATTTTATGTTCAGCTTCACTGTTACGTTTTAGTCAGAGCTACGAATCATTTCCTGCTGAACCAGCAATATAACCCCAATTATATCATCAGTCCTGGGACAAAACACTGTTTAAAGGATGGCGCTTGTACGAACACACGGCAAATAAAAGCAGGAATGTTCTTACACTCGCAGAGCCGTCGCGAGGCCCAGGTCACCGCGGCGACCCCCGCACAGGCGCCGCGCGCAGCCTCCTCTCCACCCTCCGCGCGGCCCACAACGGGATCAGCTCCTGGAGCTCGGGCGTGAGCGAGCGCTGCTGGTGACCCGCGTCCTCCGTGCACGTCCGCACCCCGTGCACTGCGTGGGGACCACAGCGTCACTGGGTCACTGCCCCGCGTGCTGTGCGTGGACGGTGTATCACACAGGCTGCAGCCGAAATAACGCCCCACTTTTATGAGCTGGTAATCTATGCCAAATCTTTTATTACAACGTCACACGCATGTCATTCCATACCATAACAGATCACACCCCAGCGCACCGCGGGACATTTCAGGTGCCATGTCCAAATTGCTGTCCATCTCGAGCAAGACATTCACGTACCCCACCAACCACACTCGATGGAGTTCCTTCTGCAGGAGCCCAGATATTCCCACGTGTGACATGGATGCCAGTGGAGGCCGCACTCGGTCCATCTCAGGAGGGGCGGGCCGCTGCTTACCGAAGACCAGGGGAGAAGAGGAGAGATGGACACAGCAGGGTGGCCCCTGCTCCCTGGGGACAAACCGCTCTGGAGAAGGAGGCAGGATTCTCGATGGACGCGAACAGGTGCGGGCATCGGGTTTTTTAAGCCTCGTAAACTTAACTCCCTTCAGCACATACTGAATATTGTTGTCCTGGTCAGCGAGCCGGGGGCTGTCCTGCAGGACCATGGCCCGACCCGGTGAGCACAACCTGGCAGGAAAGCCAGGCACCCCAGTCATCGCCTGCGGCTCTTGCCTCAAAGCTCCCCAAGGCCATGCCTGCATGTGGCAGGGTTGAAAGCTGCTCTAGACATTCGACCTTTGTTTCAAATCCCAGCATCTAGGATTGACATAAATCAGCTTTCAATAGGTTAGTCAAAATTATTAAATTTACCTCCTAAAAAGTTGTTTATACTTTTGTTGCTGTTTAAACATGGTGTGCATTAAATCTCCTGGTCAGAATATTTAAGGAACAGATTTCCAATTTCATAATGAAATTTCAGGAAAGATGTGATTTGACCTACAGGAATGTGCTTTAATGAGAGAACATAGTACTTGTCTGCAATAGGGACAAAGACGTAGGTTTGAATGCGTTGCACAGGCAGTGTAAACACAAACACACAAGTACATACAACACAAATTCCAGTTCCTTGAGTTAGTCAAACACGAAGCCCGGAATGGGGAAGCGAACACAGAGCTCTTCTCTGCGGCCCCGACCGCCCTGAGCGTGGCCTGCCTTGAGGCACAGAGTTGGCAGGAGCTCAGGACATGAGGAGGAACATCTGGCTGACCTGGTTTCGAGGCTGCCTGTGCTCCCCACCTTTGAGAACAAGTCCTGAGCTCTCCCAAGCCCCAGTTTCTTCACTTGGGAATTGGGATGGTTCCTTTGAAATGGAGCTGCAGCGATAACTACCAATGGCCCAGCAAAGACAAACAACTCCACCACCAACAGCAACAGGGAAAGCAAAAACTCCCTACTTCATCTGTTTCCCTGCGCCAGGCCCTGGGCTGCACACTCCTCACCCCCACCTCGTCCCAGGCAACACAACTCAGCTCCTCGTACACATGGCCTCTCACCGGCAGGAGGAGGGGGTTCTGCGTGAGGCCGCAAGGCCACAGGTTCCTCATCTGGGGGAGGTCTGGGGTCCACCACACGGCCTGGTGGAGACAACACAATACTTCTAACACGCCACACAGCTTAAAAACGGGTCCCATTCCTGAAGACGGCAGCATGGATACACACGTCTCACCTCCTTTTACAACCACATCAAAATCACAACTAAAATATAGAACAACCATCACTCAGAACCATCAGAAATCGAGTCGAATGAAAGTCCAACTACAGAATTAAAGAAACCACATCCATCCAGACTGAGCCATGGAGCCAGCAGGCTGGTGCCATATCTGAGATTCCATCAACCTGGCTAACACTGTTTGACCCGCCTTGGAGATCCCCAGAGACTCCACCCCACCCAATCTACCGGCCCACCCAAGCTGCTTTTCCATATAAATGGACTTGGCTCATGGTTCACAACTTCCTAAATCCGCTCAAACAAGCAACAGCTGGCCTCAGTGAGCCCCAGGCCCAGCACTAGCAGCAGCCAGTCTACAGTCACGGCTTGGCTGTGCCTAGGAATCTCCAAGCCAGCACAAGCAGCTGCCATTACAGATTGTTTTACAGCTCAGGCAGGGTGGCCCTGGGCAAAACATAGGTGGGGACTGACCTTGGCCCCCACCACCCTAGAAGCCCCAGGGTCAGCGCACCAGTGAACAGCTACAGACCACATCAGAGCACCACCACCCACCCCTGCCCAGCTGATCCTCCACAGAAGGCGGAGGTTGGCGGTCAGTGGTCACAGCCAGTCCTTGCAGCTGACTGGCCTGGGTAAGTCCCTCCCACTGATCTGCCAACAGTGGCCAAGGCTCAACCACAAGAGGAGGGTGTACTCAGCCCACACAAAGGGCACACCTTGAGTATCCAGCTTGGGTGATAGGGGATGCTGTGCCACAGGACCCCACAGGACACCTACTATGTTAGGCCACACTACCAA
Organism: Micronycteris hirsuta; assembly: GCA_004026765.1. Lineage (NCBI taxonomy): Eukaryota > Metazoa > Chordata > Mammalia > Chiroptera > Phyllostomidae > Micronycteris > Micronycteris hirsuta. Next base: position 10,600 of record PVJI01024072.1, read on the forward strand.
GACACAAAGTCAAAGCAGCTCCACCTAATATGTACAAACAAACACAGGGAGGCTACCAAAATGAGGGGACAAAGAAACATGGCCCAAATGAAAGAAACATGGCCCAAAAGAAACACAGATCAAAACTCAGAAAAAGAGCTAAGTGAAATGGAGATAAGCAATCTATCAGATGCAAAGTTCAAAACACTGGTTATAAGGATGCTCAAGGAACTTAGTGAGAACCTCAGCAGCATAAAGAAGACCCAGTCAGCAACGAAGGGTACACTAACTGATGAAGGATACACTAATTGAAATAAAGAACAACTTACAGGGAAACAACAGTAGAGCGGATGAGGCCAAGAATCAAATCAATGATTTGGAACACAAGGAAGTAAAACAAACAAACAAACAAAAAAAAACACAGTCAATCAGAAGAAGAAAAAAAAAAGAATCCAAAATAATGAGGATAGTGTAAGTAGCCTGAGGAATTTTAAGCAATCCAGCATTCACATCATAGGGGTACCAGAAGGAGAAGAGAAAGAACAAGAAATTGGAAATCTATCTGAAAAAAATAATGAAGGAAAACTTCCCTAATTGGGTGAAGGAAATAGACATGCACGTCCAAGAAGCACAGAGAGTCCCAAACAAGATGGATGGAAAGAGGTCTTCTCCAAGACACATCATAATTAAAATGCCAAAGGTTAAAGATAGAGAATCTTAAAAGCAGTGAGGGTAAAGAAGTTAGTTGCCTACAGAATACTTCCCGTAAGACTGTCAGCCGATTTCTCTAACGAAACTGCAGGATAGAAGGGATTGGCAAGAAATATTCAAAGTCATGAAAAGCAGGGACCTACATCCAAGATTGTTCTATCCAGTAAAGCTATCATTTATAATCCAAGGGCAGATAAAGTGCTTCCCAGATAAGGTCAACGTAAAGAAGTTCATCATCACCAAGCCCTTACTATATGAAACATTAAAGGGACTTATTTAAGAAAAAAAAAAGATCAAAACTATGAACAGTAAAATGGCATAAATACATATCTATCAACAATTGAGTCCAAAAAACATAGCAAGCAAACAGAACCTTGGATGTGCACAGTGTGTTTTGATGGTTGCTAGCTGGGAGGGGGTGTGGGGGAATGGGTGAGGAGGTGAGGGGATTAAGAAGTACAAATCGGTGGTTACAGAACAGCCACGGGGCTGTAAAGTACGGTCTAGGAAATGGAGCTGGCAAAGAACTTACACACATGACCCACGGGCGTGAACAATGGTGGGGATTGCTGGGGGGGGGTGGAGGGCAAAAAGGAGAAAAATCAGGACAACTGTAATAGCATAATCGATGGAATATATTTTAAAATACATTAAAAAATTTTTTAATTAAAAATAATAAAATAAAATAAAGGGTCCCATTCCTAAATAGCCCACATGCACCTCAATGGCATGAAGAGACCCGTCACAACCATGACATATACAAAATGGAGTGTGTGTGGGCTTAGGTGTACAAACACAGGAGTGGGGAAGTCAGGCATGTCCTGTAAACCAGGGGTCCCCAACCCCCGGATCACGGGCGGTACCTGTCCATGGCCCGTTAGGAACCAGGCCACACAGCAGGAGGCAAGCAGTGGGCGGGGACCCAGGGAAGCATCATCTGTGCTTACAGCTGCTGCCCACCACTGCATCACCGCCTGAGTGCCTCCTCCTGTCCGGTCAGCGGCGTTAGCTTCTCACAGGAGCACGAACCCTGCCAGGAGCTGCCCATGTGCGGGATCCAGGTTGCGGCTCCTTGTGAGCATCCAATGCCTGAGGAGCCGAGGTGCAGCTGAGGCAGGGTTGTGGGCGCTGGGGTGCGGCTTCAGACATGATCGTCGCCAGCAGGGAAGTCTGACCACACGGAGACCACAGCGAATCAACTGCCTGCAGACTCTCAGTGAGTGGCAGGTGACGGCTAAGCCGCATCGGGTGGCAGGTGTTAAGTCAGAATCTGACACTCATTTTAGCCTGGCATGGCCCGCCCACTATTCTATTCACCACTTCCGTCCACCCCTCTTTCCCACACTGCGCACCTGTCCCGCTCACAGCTCGGGAAGCCGACAAGCGAGCCCTCGCCACAGCGAGCTAGCCACAAACGTCGCTGGGGAGCTTCTTTGAAAAGGCGGAAAGACCCAGTAAGTTATTTTGAAACAATTTAATATTAAAATGTGAACAAGGTTCTGGTATTTAAAAAAAAATGATGCCAGCAGAAGACTCTAAGACTGCCAACAAGAAGAACGCTGCATTTAAAACAAAACACCTGGAGTCCTACCTAAGTTACAGGTTCACTGCAACAGGTGACTCACCTCCTCCAAGCCCACTCTGTCTGCCACGTGGAGACCAGCGATCCGACAAAGCCAGGAAGCCTTCAAAACTGCGTCGCCACACGGAGACCACGCACTCTGCCTTAAAAGACAGGCCTTTGGAGTTTTCCAAAAGAAAGAAACACGAATGTGAAGAAGAGACAATTACTGAAAGCTGCCACGCCATTAGGTGCGTCTGCACCGAGAGAACCGTTCTTAGTGGCCGACGGCAGTGCTAGAGCTGCGCAGCCCTTCACTGTTGGTGAAGGGTTGGTTGCTCCTGCTGCTGGAGACACTTGTCATGAGCTTTCAGGGGAGGCTGCCGTTGCAAAGGGGGCACGTGTCCCTCTTCCGGCTCGCACCAGAGCTAGACGAACTGATGAAACAGCAGAGGACAGAGGCACAAGTGTTAGGGAGGACTAATGAGTCACTGCGGCGATTCGCGATCCACGCTGACGAGTCTACCGATGCTGACAACCCGGCAACGAGGCTTGTTTCCGCGTGATGCATTTTCAGGAGGATGCGCACGAGGGTGTGTTTGGTGCACTTTGGCCGCCAGCCGAAACCGCGGCTGCAGAGCGACTGGAGTCTCTGGACGGTTACACAGCAGGGCGACTGAACTGGTCATTTTGCGTCCGCGCAGGTAGGACGGCGCGGCTGCTAGGACTGCACGGCTTTCTGGTTTCACTGCTCAGGGCAAAGATCGCTTCTGAGTGTGAGTCTGTGCACTATGTCATCCACAGAAAGTGCTGGCTGGCTGAGACATGTCCCCAGAACTTAATGTTTGCAGGATGTGATTGAAATGATCGACCACAGGAAAATACTTCCCCTTAACTCACGTTGGTCCCCGCAGCTCTGTGGGCGCAGAGCACACACGGCTTCCCTCACTCACAGCACGGGGGCCGCTTTCTAAGGGCAGATCACCAGCCGGTGTTTCTGAGTTACAGGAGCCACTCTGGAGATTTCTTTTAGAACATCAGTCACCGCTGGCAGCACGTTTCAGGGACACAGAACGGGTCGAAAAACCCGCCTACTTGTGTGACACGTTCAGCCTGCTCAACAAGCTCACCCTGTCACTTCAGGGGAGGATGAAGACTGCGTTCCGGTCGGCAGACACAGGGGCTGCACTCCAAGCCAAACTGGAGTTACGGGGCAAGGAGTGAACAGCGGGATTTTCACACGTTTCCACCATGAGCAGCGATTCTGAGAGGGACTGAGCCAGGACCTTCTCTCTCCCAGCTGGTGCAGGAAGAGTCTCAGCGCTACTCCCCAAACACAGAAGACCCCTGAGTGGGGAAGGAGGGATCCGTGACCCATCTGTGAATAAGCCAGGTGAACCGGCTTTGTCCAGGCTCGAAGAGGACCGTCTGCTGGAGACCGCAAACAATGGTGGCCTTAGAAGGATGTCTGGGGCAATTCAGATCTCCATCTGTCTGGATTGCAGTCAGGGCAGGACATCCTGAGGTTGCCACAAAAGCACAAAAAACCTGCCTCCGCCTCCGACATCCTGTCTTTGTGAGGCAGGGTTTTCTGCAGTGACAGCAACCAAGACAAGATTACGGAGGCAGCTGGACATCGACAGCACACACTTCAGGTGTCACCGTCCCCATCACCTCCAGATGGGACTGTCTGCTTGCAGGAACACAAGCTCAGGGCTCCCGCTGACTCTGCATTGATGTGAGTCGTGTGAGTATTTCATTGTATTTTACACTGTACTGACGATAGAAGTCAAGTGCACAGTAAATGTAATGCGCTTGAATCATCCCGAAACCAACCCCCAACCCCGGTGTGGAAAAACTGTCTTCCACGAAGCCAGTCCTGGTGCCAAGAAGGTGGGGGACCGCCGCTTTAAAAGACCGGCCTGCGGTAGGGTGCAGACCCCGGCCCGGCCGCAGGCGCCTGAGAAAGCTCTGTCTCAGTCGTGTCCTGAGCGCTTCGTGGGGGGTGGGGGGCTCAGGCAGAAAGGATCGAGGGGTGAGAACCAGCTTCCCAAGGCAGACAAGCCAGGTGCAGGCAGGGGACAGGCACAGGTCTTCAGGTGACTCTCAGGCTGGCAGTGTGACCAGGACACCAAGGAGAGCCAAGGGCTGGAGGGACCGGCGGGCAGCATCATGCTGCGTGACTCTGAGGACGTTCTCGAAAGGCACGGAGCAGATACAACCAGGTTTCTCTGCAGGAAAAGGCTCCTGAGTCTCGTGTGTGAGGGTGCCACCCAGTGAACCCAGGGACAGCAGGCATCGGAGCGAGGGACTGGAGAGGCGGGACCTGAGCTGGCCCTGGACGTGGGAGACGTGGCCGGTTGTCACCTTACGGACGAGATGAAGCGGGACTGCCCCAAACAGCGACGCACAGGTGCGATATTTGTGATCCACACACACACACACACGGGAGATGTTTTTTAAAAAATAATTCTTCAAAAGTATGCAAGAGAAAAGCAGCCCAAAACAAAGGAACTGCACTTACGATTGAAAAAGAAGAGGATAAAAGAGGAAATCCTTGAAAATGGGTTAAACTGTAGTTGCTGAAAGTAATCGTGTCCCAGAGGAAATCTCAGAGGATAAGATTTCCTGCCAGTGATGCAGCACAGGAAGTCCCAGCAGAAACGAGTGAGGACGCACTGCGCCACGCGGTGCCGTTTTAGAGACACGACCGACTCCGGAGACGAGACGGGCAAGGTCAGGCGGGCGCAGCCTCCAGGCGTCGGAGATAGGGGCTGGACACCCGCTGGGAGCGGCACCCGGACTCCAGCTCCTCCTGCGCCAGGAGTCTCCCCGGCTTTCCCTCGGCTCGCCCCACAGAGACAGGGTCCCTGCCACCAGTCAGGGCCCCGGCCGGCCCACGCTCGCGCCCAGGCCGCCTCTCTCCCGAACTCCTGGAATCGCGTCTTAAATTCCCACTGAGCCACGCCGACTTGGGGTGCCCCACGTTTGTGCAGTGTCGCTCTTACAGCGCCAGCGTCTCCTGGACCCCGCACTCGCAGACGGGGGCTCTTCACGGCATGCGGTCGCTCCGATGACCACATCCCACGACGGGACCTGTTCAGGAACTTCCCCCAAAGTAGCAGGTCTTCAGTGTCAAAGTCAGGCTCAGAGCCGCAGTCTGACTCCAAAGCCTACTCTTTCTCCAACGTCACATTCTAAAGTCTTTTACTCTGAAGTCCTGGGATTGGGGACGGGGGTGGATGATGGTTTCTTCCTTCGTATTTTACAGACATCGTGAGTATGAAAGAGAAACTTAAAGGAAATTAGCCCTAAGAAAAACAGCACAGTAAGAAACATTTCATGAAGGTCCGCTCCTTTGGGAAATCCCAGGAACTCTGATTTTTGCCCATGTTGCAATTTAAGTAACAAAGTATTTTTAAAAACAACTCTCATTAGGCGTTCACTGAGCTATTGCAAAACTGTAACTCAGGTGAGGAACACCGACATTCTCGAACAGAGGCAGTGGGACAGAGAAACGACAATCGGAGCCTCGTCCGACAGAAATGCTACGATCCTCACTTTGCAACTTACAAGCTCCACGGCTTGGGCAAGTGACCCAGCCCGCCCGATCGTCAGTGTTTTGCTCTGAAAAAATACGGGTAGCAGAATGAAATCATGGAAAGCCAAACCGTGGACTAGGGGGAAAGAGTGGGAGGCAAAAGTTCACTCATTAATTTTTAAACTGTGGGTGATTCCGTGGACAGCCATGTTTAAAACTGGTGGTTTGGGTCACGGGCTCTAAGAAAAGTCACTGGTGCTGAGGTGCAGTCCCGAGAAAGGCTGCACGGGTCTGGGTTAGCAGACCCCCATGGGACTGCAGTGTGCCGCTCCGCTGAGGGTCTATGCTAGAACACAGTGGTCAGCGGGCAGCAGAGGGGCAGGAAGGAAGGCCCTGCCTGGCCATCCAAGTGCTCTAGTGCATCACGAGGATGGTGGCCTGTCACAGTGTTGGCCAGACGCCGCGTCTGCCCACCTCGGGCAGGGAGACCAGGCTCGGGGGGCCCCCCCTTGCGGTCCCACACCTGCAGGACCCGGGGCAGCAGGAGTGGGGACATGTGGCGAGAACATGCCCGCGTCTCCCCCTAAGCCACAGGGAAGCAGGCGGGTACACCCAGGGCCACGGAGAAGGGATGCGATCCCTTTTGCACCAAACCTGACACTTTAAAATGAGTAAGACAGAGTTTTACACGTTACCCTGATTGTCTCCTGCTGTGCATCACGTCACACGGAACACAGCCACTTCACGACGCCTGCTGAGAATTCAGGAGAGCAGAGCGGCAGGATGCTGCTTACAGCATCTGCAGCTCGAGAGGAAGAGGCTGGTGTCCTCGGAGACCCGTCGCCAGCGCACCAGACACCTGGCCTGGGAGGGTGAGCTGCCCTGCTCAGGACCAGCGCACTCAAACACGGCCTCCGTGGGGGGCTTCTCACAGCACGGGGCTCTGGCTAGTTGAACCCATAACACGTTGCAGAACTCCAAGAATAAATGTCACCTGACACTGTGTGATCTCACCTGAGACGTCACGGAGCATTCCTTCTGTGGTTCTCTGAGATCTAAGCAGTCCCAAGTTCACACAGACTCAAAGAAGATGAACAAAACCACACCCCTCAATGGCAGGAGGGTCTCGGAGAATTTGCAAAGCCTGAGAAAGTCCGACCCAGTCGCCACGGAGACAGGAAGTGAGAGACTCTGCCGAGGACGACGGAAGCAGACGGCTGACACAGCGCAGCTGGGGAGAAAGGAATTATTGACACAGAAGTTTCACGTTTAGGCCACGTCACATGGGGATCCTCCTTCAGCCGCTTACAGGGATCCCCCCCCCCGCTGCGAGAGGAGCCCCAACAGCCCCCTTGGGAGAAGAGCAGCACCAAGAAACCTGTCATTTAGGCCACCTGTTGTCACATGTTAGTCTCTGTGCGTAAGACTCAGTTTCCTTTGAAATGTTCAGTAAGTCTGCGGCCACCCAATCTCGTCTGAGATGTTTAATGAGTAAGAATATTTTTAATGGGGTATCTTTTCGGAGTTAAAAAGAAGCAATATACATGGTCAGAATTTTTATTTATAAATCTCTGTATAAATCTTGTTATATGTAATTTTGCCAAATAGACCGATGGTTCGCGTCATTTGCGCCATTTCTCGACTTCACAATGAGAACATGAAGAAAACGCGTCTCAGTCAAGAGCACAGGGAGGAACTGAAGCGACGCTCACATCTTGGCGTTCGGCCCGAGGCTCCCAAGGCAGGAGCCACTTGGACGGCACCAGCACTTCCTGAAACCGCACACCATTAAAAATCATTCTGAGCGCCCCGTTCGGGCCAGAACAGACCGGGCACGTCCGTGCTGCCTGCCCTCCCCGCCGCCAGCGGCTCCCACCACCACCCCCTCCTGGGGAGACAGCGGCAGCGACTCACCCCAGTGGTGGCCCTGAAACCGGCCGCGCACTGGGCAGGTGGATGCCGCTGTCCCCGCCTGCCACAGCGCGCGTCCTCCGCTTCTTCCGTGGGCCACAGCCGCGCGCTCCAGGACAGCGGACTGCAAACGATGTCGGCTCACCACGACACACATTTAAAGAAGGCTGACCGTCTTTGGGCTTTACTTAGAGGATGAGAACGTTGTAGCCAACCCACGTGTCAGAAATCACGCCCGTTTCCGTGATCGTTATCTAGAATGAAGTCCGTGACCCTTTCTTTTGGAGACGCGAACACTGTGGACGAGAGTAACGTGCTCAGCGTGATGGTGACAGGAAAGCACGTGCCGCAGCGAAGCCAGGCACTCGGGACACCAGGCTACACTCAGGCAGGGACGCAATGAGCCACACCAATCCCGGCCCAGCGTGCAGGAGACGCGGACCGCCCTAAACGTGAGACCCCGCGAGCTTTCCGGGAGACAGGGTGGTACCCGCGGGCGATGGAGTCGAGGTTGGGCCAGGACAAGCAGGAGGCGCGGGGCATGGGGGCCGCTCTCTCCGCCTCGCGGCTCTTGAGTTCAGTTGGAGTTCGGGAAACGAACCCTCCCAACAGTGGGAAATGCCCCAGCTACTTCGGAAAACAGTCTGCAGTTTCTTAAAACATTTAATACACACTTAACCATAAACCCAGCCACTCCACCTGAAGTATTTACTCAAAAGAAATGAATGCTTCTACACAAATATTTATAGCAGAATTATTCATAAAAGCCCCAAACTGGAAATAACTTAAATGTCCTTCAAGTGGTAAATGGATAAACAAAGTTAGGTATTTTTATACAATGCAATACTATTTACCAATAAAGGAATGAACTATTCATACATGAAAAACATTGAGAAATCTCAAAAATATTATGCTAAGTAGAAGCAGTTAGACAAAATGAGTAGACATTATCTGACCCTGTTTGGATGAAATTTCTAGTGAAAGCAATACCGAGAGGCAGAAAACCGACCGGGGGTCTCCAGGGGACGGAGCACAGGCGGGAAATGACCATAAATAAGCAGCTGTGAGTTTTTGTTGTTTGATAAAAGTGTTTTAAGTATCCAGGTTTTAATCAAAAATTACTAGTCATACCAAAAGCCAAAAAGACCGCACACTGAATTAAAAACACAACCCACGGACGAGAAATGACAAAGTCTGACACAGTCACTTAAAACTTCTGGGCGCATCTCACACGTTTTCACAGGACAAGTGTGACAGGTCGGCGGCTCGGTGATTTAGAAATCAACAAATCATTCGGACGTATACCCGACCGGCATCGCGCTCTGTAGCTCAAGACAGCGCGGCACTGATGTGAGGAAAGACGTGCTCTACATTCTCTCCTTTACCCGAGAGATGAAGATACACGTCCACACAATGCATGTACCCGAACGTTTGCAGCAGCTTTCGTCGTGAAAACAAAAACTAAAAACCACCCAAACGTCCGTGAAATGCTGAATGGATAAACAGGTGATGGTAAATCCACACAGCAGGATACTACTTAGTGATAAAAAAAAAAAAAGAACAAACTAGGGAAACGTGGGAATGGACCTGAAGAACGTGGTGTGCAGCAGCCGCTGGGATAAGACACATGTGCTGTGAGACGCTATGTATGGGAAATTCTGGCACAGGAAAACTGGCCGCAGAGCGGGGAGCCTGGCAGCCACCCGGCCCCGGCCAGTGGGGACGGCCCGGCTGGCCGGAGAGGCCCTGGCCTGCCCGCGGGGTGCTGTTGGCTCCGCCTCTTGGTTGGGCAGGTAATTCCGTTTCCCTGTGGCTCCCGTCCCTCTCGGTGAAGTGGGCGTGATAAAAACACCCGTTTCATCAGGCTGCTCCAGTGTTTGAGAAGGAGCTGATAGACGCAAAGATGTCGGAGTGCCTCAGAAACCGACTTCTCTGAGTGCCAGCCACTTCATTGTCACAAAAGGACACAGCTCTGTGTGTGGTGACGTTTGTTTCTAAAAGCAAATCTGGCTCACATGGAATATTACGTCCTCGCTAACTGCATTCTTTTTTTTTTTAAGATTTTTTATTCATTTCTAGAGAGAGGGGAAGGGAGGGAGACAGAGGGGGAGAGAAACAGCAATGTATGGTTGCCTCTCACATGGCCCCCACTGGGGACCTGGCCCGCAACCCAGGCATGTGCCCTGACTGGGAATCGAACCGGCGACCCTTTGGTTCGCAGCCGGCGCTCAATCCACCGAGCTACACCAGCCAGGGCTAACTGCATTCTTGATGTTACAGAATCTGTTATAAACATGAGAAAAATCAAGTAAACATCTCAATAAGTGCAGAAAAAAATGACATAAAATCAAACGTCTACTCCTGATACAAAGCAAAATGGGTCAGTTCTTATATTTAATCACATCAAAAGCCAGGATCAAATTTAATGGTGAATATTTCAACTCTCCATTCAAATTTCACAAACAAACATAAGTGCGGCTACCACTATTGTAATTAATTGTTCTGCAAGTAAAATCCAACGCAATCAAATAAAAATAAATAAGGAGTCCATATATTGGAAAGGACTAAGATGCACAATTCTCATTATTTCAAGATTGTATTATTGCATAAGGAAATTAAGCAAAACAGCTGGTTAAAAATGTCACTTACAAAAATGAATAGTTAGTTCTCTTATATGCAAGTCATGATAACAGAAAAAATAAAAAAACTTACAATAGCAAAACAAAAACAAATAATTAGGAATCATCTTAAGAGTAAAACATGCAGAACAAATATGAAGAAAACATTACAACTTTACTAAGGAGACGTAAAAGAAAAGTTGAGTAAATATTTCTACACAGGAAACCTAGAAGCTGTAAAATGATCAATTCAGCCTTCAAAAAAAATCAATTTAAAAAGAAATAGGACTTTGGGAGGTATTTGACAAAAGATACTAAGTGTATGTGGGAGATTAAATACACGAGAATATCCAGGGAAAATACCTGGAGACAATGTAATTAGAAAAGACTGCTCTCATCAAATATTAGAACACACACACGAAACCACGGGAACTCACACGTTTTGTGGCAGGACTAGCGCCTTCGTTTTCCATGGTTGCGGCACAAACTTCCCCCAAGCCCGCTGGCCAGATCACCACAGGCTTTTCATCTCGTGGTGAGTCAGGAACGGGGCGTGGTCTGGCCGGCGGTCCCACTGCTGTCTCACCAGGACACGAAGAGCCCCCTCGGCAGCCGTCACCTCGGTCTCGCCCAGGGAAGAGCCTGCTCCCCAGCTCGCTCACTCGGCTGCTGGAGGCAGTGCAGATGCCCCCAAGGCCGGCCCCAGGCCTCCCCGTGGGCAGCACACTCGTGGCTTCACTGAAGCAAGCAAATGCGGGGAAGGGCAGGAAAGAACAAGTCCTGGCGAGCGCCAGCTGCAGCTTTGACGTCGAGTGGCTGATGTGACAACGGATCTCGTGCAGTGTCCCGTTCGCTATAAGCAAGGCACCGGGTGCAGCCCGGCCTTGTGGGGCGAGGGCTGCAGACGGGTGTGAGCACCGGGGTCGTGGGGTTCCTACACCAACCCTCTTGCCACGGCGGAAACCAGCCGCTGGAAGCACAGGAGGGGAACCGAAGTAAAGGCAAGTTCCTCTAAAAAGCCACTAGACAACGTAGGCGGCGCGGTGACGCTGCCTTGATTACCACGCCATTGTCCAATCAAAGCATCTCCGAGCGATGCCACCAGGGAGCTGGCCAGCCGTCTGGAAACATCAGGACACGTCCTCTTCCACGCACGAATTAATCCCGCTCGGCCCGGAATCGCATGGGGAAAAGAATTGCAACCACGGGAGGCAGACAGGATCTCTTTATAATCATTATCTCGGAGGGAGAAAAGCGCTTCTTAACCCGACACGAGCCCAGACACGAGTCCATCACGTGCCCGTGTGAGAACCGTCCCGCGCCGTGTGGCAGGGGACACTGCTTCACACGACAAAGAGGCTGTTTCCTCGACGTAAAAACACGGCCTCGAATGAAGGAAACACTAACCCAACAGGAAAATCAGCACAGGTGAGTGTGCGAGACAGCTGTGAAAAGGTGCCTGGCTGAATTCATCATTAAAGAAATAGAAATGTCAAAGAGAAAGAGAGATACCATTTTTATGCATGAAAATGGCAAAAAAAAAAAAAAAA
>PVJI01024073.1:0-22132 GCA_004026765.1 Micronycteris hirsuta
CCCCCACCCCCCTTTCCCCGCCCTTTAGTTTTTGTCCATAGGTTATACACATAAGTTCTTTGGCTTCTACACTTCCTATACTATTCTTAACCTCCCCCTGTCTGTTTTCTACCTACCATCTATGCTACTTATTCTCTGCACCTTTTCCCCCTCTCTCCCCCTACCACTTCCCTGTTGATATCCCTCCATGCCTTATATAAATCCCTTTAACATTTCATATAATAAAGCCTGGGTGTTGATAAACTCCTTGAACTTGACCTTATCTGAGAAGCACTTTATCTGCACTTCCATTCTAAATGATAGCTTTGCTGGGTAGTGTAATCTTGGATGTAGGTCCTTGCCTTTCATGACTTGGAATACTTCTCTCCAGCCCCTTCTTGCCTGCAAGGTCTCTTTTGAGAAATCAGCTGACAGTCTTATGGGAATTCCTTTGTAGGTAACTGTCTCCTTTTCTCTTGCTGCTTCTAAGATTCTTTCCTTATTTTTAATCTTGGGTAATGATAAAGAGAGTCCCCAACTTCTTTGGGACTCTCTGAGCTTCCTGGACTTCCTGGAAGTCTATTTCCTTCACCAGCTTGGGGAAGTTCTCCTTCATTATTTGTTCAAATAAGTTTTCAATCCCTTGGTCTTCCTCTTCTCCTTCTGGCACCCCTGTGACTCGAATGTTGGGATGTTTAAAAATGTCCTGGAGGTTCCTAAGCCTCTCCTCAGTTTTTTGAATTCTTGTTGCTTCATTCTTTTCTGGTTGGATGTTTTTTTCTTTCTGCTGGTCCACTCTGTTGATTTGAGTCCCAGTTTCCTTCTTATCCCTTCTCATTTGTTCAAGTAATTGAGACAATTTTTGGTCGAATCCTGTGAGCATCCTGATTACCAGTGCTTTGAACTGTGCATGTGATAGGTTGGCTATCTCTTCATCACTTAGTTGTATTTTTTCTGGAGCTTTGATCTGTTCTTTAATTTGGGCCATTTTTTTTTTTTTTTGGTGCGCCTGTTACTTTAAGGGGTGGAGCCTTAGGTGTTCACCAGGGTGGGGTATTCCATGCTGCTGTGTTGTGGCGCTGTCTGTGGGGGCGGAGCCTGAGAGAACAATGGCACTTGCTCTGTTCTCCGCACTTCCCCAGCTACCCACAATCACTTCCCCAGCTACCCACAATCAAGTTGGGCCCTTCTTTGCTGGCTCCGGGGTGATCAGGTGGGCCTGCACAGTTCCAAGTCCCTGTGGGTCTCCCCAATGAACTCTCCTGTGAGGCCGGGAGTTCCTCCCACTGCCGCCTCAGCCCCCACATGTGTATTCAATTGGTGGTTTGAGGCTTTATTTCCCTGCATTGGTGGGCCACGCGGTCTGTTCCGCTCCCCAGCTTTTCCTCCCAGTTTATCTGCTCGAGAATGAGTCTCAGCCCCGGTTTCGCCGAGTGCTCCTGCCACGTTTTGGCCAGGCGCGCCCGCCACGGGCCTCTCCCGGCAGCTGGTACCGCTCCACAAACCGCGTCTTGCCGAGTGCTCTCCACCCAGCTCCGCCCTGCTTACCAGTCTGGATGAACGTGTCTTCTTTAACTCCTTGGTTGTCAGACTTCCACTCAGTTCACTTTTCTGTCAGATCTGGCTGTTTTTGTTTTTTCAAATTGTTGTTTTTCCTCTTTTGGTTGTGCGAGGATGCACAGTGTGTCTACCTACGCCTCCATCTTGGCCGGAAGTTCAGATGCCAGACATTTTAATTGAAGGACTGAACATTTTTTGTATTTTTATAAATACTCTTAAGCTTTGTTCTGGAAGGCAGATCTGTTCTTTGGAAACAGTTTTATTCTTTTGTGGCCTCCATTTGAGCTTCATTAGAAGAGACCAGAGCACGTTAGTCAGGACTGACTTTGCCCCTGCAGAGCCCGGTTCATTCTAAGGACTCTCCCTTGTTTATCACCAGGCGTTGCATCCTGGCTGGTGGGGACTCAGACTGTTTCTGGCCCCTGTGAGCTCTGGGGATTTAGTCCTTCTTGTGCCTTTTTGAGGTCTTTTCACCCACTTTGGGTAATTTCCTCACACACACATGCTCATCAGTTCCCAGCTGGGCAGCGGAGCAACCTGTGAGCATATGCCTGGAGCCCTCTCTCTGGGTCTCCCTCCTCCCTAGGCCCTTCCCTGTTCTTGGCTCTGCTTTCTTCTTTCCAGTACTCTGATCTGAAAAATCTACCCAACCTCCGCCTTCTGGAATCCCCAACTCTGCATCTGCAATGCTAGACTCTGTGGCTTTTCCTTCCCTGCATGGTGACCTGGGAACTCTGTCCCCGCAGGGCTCGCCTCATCAGTTTTCTTCTTCTCAAGAATTCCTGCTCTATGCTGCCGTGTCCAATGTCTGAAAACTATTGTATCATACATTTTATCCATCAATTTAGTTGTTTAAAACAGGAGGGCAAATCCAGTCCCTTTTACACCGTCTTATCCAGAAGCAGAAATCACCTTCTGTATTGTTTAAGTATTTACAAGAATATATTCTCTTATTATTTGGCATACACTGTCTTCATGGGGTTGGGGGACCCAGATACAGATGCCCCCATTTCCCTCTAAGGGAAGGCAGCCAGCCCCGTGGTCCTCAGGGAGCACCAGAAGAAGAAGGCAGGTCAGACCTCAGTCTTCCCTCAGAGGCAGCCTCACTCCTGAGGGGTGGCAGGTCTTCTCAGGTCTGAACAGGCAGCGGCGAAGACTGTTTCTCTCCACAGTCGTCCAAGTGTTCACAGGGCTCCAGGCCTCAAACAACTCTTTGGGCTCACAAACCCTCTCCCTGCACCAGCCCCCAAACTGTGTGGATGACCCCAGGGCAGTCTGTAGGTCCCTGCCAACCCAATAGGAGTCACAGATCAGAGGAGTTGCCAGGGTGAGGGATTCTGGATGAAGCCAAATGCCCCAATGTGTGGATGGGGAAACTGAGGCCGGGGGGCACAAGGATGTCCTAAAGACACTGGCCTGAGCCCTGTCAAGTTAGACCCTGGCTTTCCCGACTCCAGACCTTCCTTCTGCACCAAACAAAAAGGTAATTGAAAAAAAAGAGATTGACTTTTAAAAACAACAATGCTTCCATAGGGAACTGACAGATACAATACTCAGCAGAGGAATATAGCTGGCTGTTAGACAGATGAAGGGAGATCTCTTTGCTAACAGGGAAAGATGATGAAAAAAGCAGGTCATCAAACAGCATGTCAAGTGTAATCCTGTTGACATATACGAGGTCTGTCTCGGAAAAGTCCAGCTATTGTTGATATAACGAGAACAGTTTGTAGGATATCGAGGTAACCTGGCAGCCAAGGGGAGTGGACTGGAATGTGCATGTGTGAACAATGATGACTTCACTGTACTAGTCAGTCAGGTGGTAGATGCCATTGAGTGAGCATGTGTACTGTGTGGCTACTGCATTCAAAATGACTGAGGGAGTAGAGCAACAAATCTGCATCAGACTTTGCATTAAGCTTGAACATTCCTAGGCAGAAACTATTCAGATGATTCAGAAGGGCACAGCTCCAGGTAATTGGTGATTGGCCACTTCATCATGACAATGCACCTGCTCATGCACCACATCTCATGAAGAGTTTTTTGGTGAAACATCAAATCACCCAGATGACTCAGCCCCCTACAGCCCAGATTTGGTGCCCTGCCACTCCTGGTTTTTCCCAAAACTAAAATCACCTTGGAAAGGAAAGAGATTTCAGGCTGTCAATGACATTATGGGAAATACAGAGGACAGCTGATGGTAAGTAGGAGAACTGTGTGAGGTCCCAAGGTGCCTACTTTGAGGGGACTGAGGCATCATTGTCCTATGTACAGTGGTTCTTGTATCTTGTACCTTGTTCAATAAGTGCCTTTATTTTTCATATTGCATGACTAGATACCTTCTGGATGGACCTCGTATGTGTGTGTGTGTATATAAGTTACACGCACATATATTTTTAAATTATATTTTATTGAATATGCTATTATAGTTGTCCCAATTTTTCCCTGTTTGTCCCCCTCCACCCAGCAACCCCCATTCCCTCAGGCAATCCCCACACTATTGTTCATGTCCATGGGCCGTATCTATAAGTTCTTTGGCTGCTCCACTTCCTGTACTGTGCTTTACATCTCCGTGGCTCATCTGTAACTATAGATTTGTACTTAATCCCCTCACTTCTTCACCCATTTCCCCATACCTCCCTCCTGTCTGCAATCATCAAAACGCTCTCCTTATCCATGATTCTGTCTCTGTTCTTGTTTGCTTAGTTTGTTTTTTAGATTCAATTGTTCATCGATATGTACTTATTGCCATTTTATTGTTCATAGTTTTGACTTTCTTCTTTTTCTTAGATAAGTCTCTGTAACATTTTATATAGTAATGGTTTGGTGATGAGGAACTCCTTCAGTTTTTTCTTGTCTGGGAAGCTCTTTATTTGCCCTTTGATTCTAAATAATAGCCTTGCTGGGTAGAGCAATCTTGGCTGTAGGTCCAAACTTTTCATGATGTTGAATATTTCTTGCCAGTCCCTTCTAGCCTGCAAAGTTTCTTTTGAGACATCAGCTGACAGTCTTATAGGAACTCTATTATGTAACTAACCACTTTTCTCTTGATGCTTTTAAGATTCTCTCTTTATCTTTAACCTTTGGCATTTTAATTATGATGTGTCTTGGAGTGGGCCTCTTTGCATGGATCTTGTTTGGGACTCTGTGCTTCCTGGACTTGCATGTCTGTTTCCTTCACCAAATTAGGGAAGTTTTCTTTCATTATTTTTTCAAATAGATTTCCAATTTCTTGCTCTTTCTCTTCTCCCTCTGGCACCCTCTGATGTGAATGTTGGACCTCTTGAAGTTGTCCCAAAGGCTGCTTATACCTTCTTTATTCTTTTTAATTCTTTTTTCTTCTTGTTTTATGACTGGGTGTTTCTTGCTTCCTTATGTTCCAAATCATTGATTTGATTCTGTACTTCATCCACTCTACTGTTGTTTCCCTGTAAATTGTTCTTTATTTCAGTCAGCATATCTTCATTTCTGACTGGATCTTTTTATTGCTGTTGAGGTCTTCACTAAGTTCCTTACTAAGTTCCTTGAGCATCCTTATAGCCAGTGGTTTGAACTCTGCATCTGACAGATTGCTTATCTCCATTTTGTTTAGTTCTTTTTCTGGAGTTCTGTTCTGTTCTTTCATTTGGGCCACATTTCTTTGTCTCCACATCTTGGCAGCCTCCCTGTGTTTGCTTCTATGTATTAGGTAGAGCTGCGATGATTCCCTGTGTTAGTAGTGTGGCCTAATGTAGTAGGTGTCCTGTAGGGTCCAGTGGCACAGCCTCCCCTATCACCCAAGCTGGGTACTCAAGGTGTGCCCTTTGTGTGGGCTGAATACATTCTCCTTTTGTAGCTGAGCCTTGATTGCTGTTGGCAGGTCAAGGGGAGGGATTTACCCAGGCCAGTCAGTTGCAAGGATTGGCTGTCACCACTGACTGCCATCCTCTGCCCTCCATGAAGGATCAGCTGTGCAGGGGCAGGGTGGTGGTGCTCTGACGTGGTCTCTAACTGTCCACCAGGTGCACAGTCTCTGGGGTTTCCCAGGTGGTACAGGCCAAGGTCAGTCCCCACCTGTTTTTGTAGCAGGGCCACCCTGCCTGGGCTGTAAAGCATCTGAGATGGCTGCTACCTGTGCTGGGCTTGGAGGTTCCCAGGCAAAGCCAAGCTGTGAATGGAGGCTGGCTGCTGGTAGTGACCTAGTGCCGGGCCTGGGGTCACTTAGCAAAAGGTGGGAGGCTGGAGGCTCACTGAGTCCAGCTGCTGACTGTTTTTGAGGATTTAGGAAGCTGTGAAGCATGAGCCAGGACCAGCCATTCATATGGACCAGCAGCTTGGGCAGGCCTGTAAGTGTGGTGGGTCAGAGTCTCTGAGGATCTCCAGGGCAGGGCACACACACATATATTTACACAACCAAAAGGACTATGGAAGGGTATTGCCAAACTCTGGACAGTAGTGATCTCTGGGGCAAGTTGGACTACTAGGAATTTTTTAATCCTACTTGTTTTTCTGTGTTGTTTCCACTTAACACTGTGCATGCATCTTTTTATGATTGGGTGAAGGGACCCAGATATTACAACCTGAAAGTTTTACCCAGGATAGGTGCATGGATGCCTGGGTAGCCCTGTGCTGCAAAGGTCAGGACTCACCTGGGATTTGGGAGAAAAGTACTTCTCTTTTGTCCACCCTACATACAGGTTTGCTGCCCGCAGGAAAGTTGCAGTTCTCAGCTTCAGCCACCAGGGGACAGCAGGGGATCAGCTGATCCCTGAAAGTGCGGCATTTCTGAGCTGGCAAGGATGTGGGGAAGAGAGGGGCCACACTGAAGTAGTCACCACTGTGGGGCAGGGCTGGGATCAGGTTCCCAGGGACAGGAGGCCCAGTTACATGCTAAGTGAGGGTCTTTTGCTTCAGCACAAGAGGAAAACTGAAGCAGAAGCCAGGCAGATCTGAACTAACAGAGTGTGGGTGCCTGGGGAAGGGAGGGGAATGGCCTACAGGCCAATCACCAGACAGATCCAAGTCGGAGGAGGTGTGGGCTCCTCTTCTCCTACCACCTGGTCAGGGTGAAGGTTTCAGAATACATAGCTTATGGGTCTGACAGCTAAGAGGCCAAAGCGGAGGGGACATTGTGGGTGGCAATTCCAGAGGCAGCACAGGCCTAGGTGACTGTTACCACCTCCATAACCAGTGCAGTAGCTAATAAGCTCTTGAGCACGTCCCAGGTGCCAAGTGCCTTCCCTCATCTTGTTTAGTCCTGACAATGACCCTCAGGTAGCTAGGTGGACATTATCATACCCATTTTACAAAGGAGGCAATCAAGGCTCAGAGAGGGGAGGTGACTGCCTTAGGGTGACAGCTGGTAAGTAGTGAAGACGCAGTTCAGTGTTCAGTCCATATGACCCCACAGTCCTTGCCAGGGTGAGGATGACATCGCGGCAGGTGCCATGATCCCGGACATATGAGGCAGAACTTGGACCCCAAATTGCCCCATAGGTTGGAGGGCTGCCCTGACCTCAAGCAGTAACTACAGGTGGGAGTGTGTGGATGTTGGGAAGGTGGTAGAGGACAATGCTGCTCGGCTCTCAGCATGGAGTGTTCGGGGTGGGGGGAAAGGTCCCCTTCACTTCCTGGACCAAGATGGAGGACAGGGGAGCATGGCCGACCCGAGTCCGGGGCTGCTGGAGGCCACGGGCCAGGCAAGGATGAGGAGAGAAGCCCAGGTGCCGGCCTGGTTCACCCTGGAGGCAGTGGAGGCGGGAGCAGGACTCCCCCTGCAACTGGGAAAGGTTCCCCTCTGGGAAGGTTCCAAGGACAGAAGTGGAGACAGGATTGGAGGCTGTGCTGGGGGCTTGGTGTGAGTTCCGTCTTCCATGCAGGCCTGCAATAACTGCCGTGGGGGCCTGTACTACTTGGTTATTGGCTCTGAGCTACAGCAGGAGGCTGGCAGGCCGGCTGGTCTGGTCTGAGGGGCCCAGGCAGAGTGTAGGGGCTGAGGGTAGGCACACAGGCACAGGGATTAAGCCCTGGACCTGCCTTTCCCTGGGAGTGAGGGGTGGGAAGTGGCTCTGGGAGGGGGTCCAAGGAGGAGCTGTGCTGTTGCTAGCTGTATGACCTTGGACAGTCACTCCACCTGTTTGAACCTCAGCCTCCCATCTGTAGAATGGCACTCACTGTACCCCCACCTCACAGGGTTGTGGCAGGGATCAAAAAATGGCAATGCATGTAAGTCACATTGTGCAATGGCTGGCACACAGAGGGCTCAATGGATGTGTGGCCAGATGTTATCTATTGGTTTATTCCACTTTGGACCTACCATGTGCCAGACCACAGCAGCCCTGGAGAGGCATGGGCCAGGGCTGAGCAGCCCCCAGAAGAATGGGGGGGCTCTGGGTGTATCTGAGGACACATCTGGGGATCCCCACTTTGCTTGGTGCATCTCCTTGGCCTGGCTCCCCTGTAAGCCCACCTCTTGCCCAGGAGTGGAGCACACACAGAAGTAGGGGCACAACTGGTCCCCAGGTCCTGTCTCCCCTCAGCCATTGTCATCATTTTGCCACCCCACATTCTGGATTACTTGGAAACAAAGCACAAGCATGTTCCCTTCTCTCATAAACACACAGGTGTCCAATCTCTGGATAAACGGGGGAGGGGGTTGTTTAGAAGGCCTTTGTCCCAAGAACAGGCTGTTCCTGGCTCGAGCCAGAGCTCTGGGGAGCAGAGAGAGGCCGGACTGCAGGGGCAGCGAGCCTTCCCCAGCCTGGGTCCCTCTTTGCTTCAGCTCCTCCTGTCCCTTCTCCCCCTCCCAGGCCCTGGGGAACTGGGATCAGGGCATCTGGTGGCAGAGGGGGCTGACTCCGCAGCCCATTGGGAGGCCCAGCCCTGATCCAGAGCACTGGGCTGGCCCCAAGAAATGCCATAATGTGTTGCTGAAGGCCTGCACAGGCTCCTGGAAATCCTCTTGGAGTCTTGTCGGGGTCAGAACAGCACAGAGTTTGGAGGCTGGAGGGTGCAGCAGAGGGTCCCATCTGGCAGTCTTGGGTACCAGGGCCCTCCTGGGCCTTAGTTTCTCCACCTGTCACATTGGCATATTGTTCCCTGCCCTGGCTCCTGCGAGGACTATTAGAAGAACACAGGAGAGACTTGGGTCTGTGTGTGGGACCCAGCAGAGAAGGCCAATGGCCACCTGGGGCCAGCCTCGGGGTGTGAGGCTGCAGGGTGGGTGGGAAGGGATGCAGCCACTGCGGAATGTGCGTTGGGTGCAGGAGCTGCCTAGCATCCACTTCAGTTGGCAGGTGCATCCGGATTTCCCCAGATTACAGATAAGGACACAGAGTAGGAGACAGGGCCTCCGGACCACACATTCTGAGAAGGGGTGTTGCTAGGAGCCTTGTCAGGGTCACAGGAGGGGCCCTGAGCTCCAGCTGTTCTGGAGCTGAGGTGGGGAGGAGGAGTAGTTGAGCACTGTGCCCTCTCTCCCCAGGCTTGGGACACTGGCATGGTCTTCCTCCCCTGTGTCTGGAGCAAGTGCCAGTGGGGTTCCATATACCAAGGGCTTCGTGGATTGGAGCTGCCTGTCCCTCAGACCACCTCAGCCGCTGGGGCTTTCACTCCTTCCCTCAGCTTTGCAGGTCTGGATGCAAGTGCTGCCTGGGGCTCAGTCCCAGGTCTGCCTCTGAAGCACTGTACTGAGAGTGAGAACTCAGGATTCAAACCCTGCCTCTGCCACCTGCCCGCTGGGTGACCTCAGTGAGCCCTCCCGCACTGGGGACCTCAACTTCAGCCCAGACAGAAATATGGGTGTGGACGTCAGTTTAGAAGCGTGGGCCCAGAGCTGGGCCATCCTCTCTGGGTCCCCTGACACCCCTTTTTACAGTGGACTCTGCTCCCTCTCAGTACTCAGCAGTTGGCAGCCTCTGGACGTGGACATTAAGTCCAACCGGAAATCCTTCCTGTCCAGGGGAATTACTGGTTTCCACGGCTCTGGGAGATGTCGAAAGGCAGACTGTTTACCTTGGGTTTGTTTTCTTTCCATGGAAAACAAAACAAACACACAGGCGCATGCACACTAATGCACAAGGGCAGATAAACGAGCGTGCATCCCAAGCCTCAGCTGCGGCACATGGTGGGTGCTCAGTGAGTGCCTGCTGGGGACGCAAATGGGCGCAGGGGTGCCAGGGTGGAGGCTGGCTCCCTGCCCCTGACTTCCTGTGTGACCTCTGGCAAGGCATTTCTGCCTGAGCCACAAACAGTGGGAGCAAGAGATCCACAGCACTGGGTCCTCAGGGTGCCAAGCCGTGCCCTGGGCTTCGTGTTCACTGGGCCACCTCATCTGCACGTTCATTAACCCCACAGAAGCCGGGGCTTGGAGAGGCAAGGATCTGCTCAACCTCACACAGCCGGGGGAGGGGGGGGCAGATCCTTGGGGGTCAGGGGCGCTGACACAGACCTCAGCAGCTCTGTGTCCCTCAGGTCTGCCTGGGGAGGGCAGCCTCCTCCCCCGGCCTGGCCGCGGGCAGAGTGTCTGCTGGGGAGCAAGCACTCACAGGTGATCGATCTCTCCTCCCTCCACTCTGCTTGGGCAGGGTCCCCTCCCCAGTCACGGGTTGGCCAACTGACATCCACCTGCTGTTCAGACTGAACTCAGCCCTGCTGCTCTTCACACACTGAGGGAAGGCACCAGAGGTGAATTCTCCCTTTATGCCAGTAATCAGGAAAGCGCTTGGTGGCTTCCAAGGATTCGCTGTGTACCCCAAATAAGACAAAGGTCCTGCTTCTGGAGTACAGGCTCTCTGTCCATGCCTGTCCCTCTCCCCTCCCCCATCCATGGTCCCTGATCCCAAGGACTCACATCTGGTTTTCTCTGCTCCGTCTGAGGCCGCTTGCTGCCCAGACCTGCCCACAGACATGGTGTACCTGTATGCTATTCAAACATTTGGTAAACTAGTTGCCAAAATTTAAAAATTGGAACATTTCACATAAGAACCTGGGTTTTCAAGCCCCACAACCCCCGCCACACACACACACACACACAGTGTGTTCTCAGCAGTAACTAGCTGGAGCCGAGAACGTGATGCCCTTGCAGCAGGGCTGGAGCCCCCCGCCCCCGGCCTCCTCACTGATGTCACTATCACCTCCACAGGACCACAAGGGACCATTGCAAAGTCCACTGCTTCTCAACCTTGCACATGGGACTAATCTGGGGGCTTTAAGAACCTGAGGACACACCCAGGCCAACATTGCAAGCATCTCTGGGGTGTGACCGAGGCTCCCATAGGTGATTCTGGTGAGCAGCGAGGTGGAGGAGCAGAGTACCTATCCTGGGCTGAAGGGCTCCCGTGCAGGTCTCTGCTGCGGCTCCCTAGCCCTGCCAGCCGTGTCTTCCTGTCTGTGGCCCTCAGTGAGCCCCACCATGTGACAGCCCAGGCCCATTCTGGGCTTGCCCAGAAGAGGTACCCTCTGCTCTGTTGCCTGGAGACTTGCCAGGAGGCCCTGGACACTTCACTTTGTTGACTGTGTGATGCCCAAACCCCAGCCTTGGCCAGAGGGCCAAGTGTAAGCAGAGGCGGCAAGGCCCGGGGCTGCCGGCTCCAAGGAAGATTCACTCCTATATATGGTCACCCGGGAGTCCCATGGCTGAGCTAATGTGACCTAATGTGCTGACAATCTCGCCCAGTCTGGGGCCCAACTTGGGGAAGGCTGTCACCCTGGAGAGAGTGCCCACTTGGGGCACAGGGGCTGCAAAGAGGCAAATTAACGATGTGGAAGCAGGGCAAGGACAGGGTGACCTAGGCCCAGGAGAGCAGACGGGCACCCCAAGTCCCTCCCTTCCCGGTCGGCCCCACGGATCTGTGAGAGCGTCCAGCTCCATGCTGATGCTTGGTGTAAACAAGAAAAGCCACGAGCCTCTCTTGCTTTTAAAGTCCTTTTAATACAGCATGAAAAGACTATATGTCTATAGGCAAGCCGTATACAGATTCTCCAGGAATAAGGCACACAACGGAATGCCATCCCGAGGGCGACACTGTGGAGAGGTCAGGAGCTTTTCCGTGCACCCTCCAAGCTGGGCCCGCGGGTTGTTTGTCTCTTTAGCTGGACACACACATATTAACAGATATAGACATGGACAGGTCACCCCACAGGAGTGGAGGAGGTCAAACGGTGAGCTTGGCAGCAGACAGCAACCAGCCTGCTGCCACCAGCCCCTGGGGAACACCTCCCCCCCACACACACCTCAGGGTTAGTTGTTGCACTGGGCTACAATGTAGTGATGTTGGGTTAAACAGTCATTTAGGATAGATCGAAGTCCATAGATGCTGGAGAGCAGGTGAGGACTCTGGTTGACAAATCCAAGTTCAAAGAGCCTGGGGCCCTGAGGCATGGCTCAGATGGCAGATGCAGAGGGGTGTGACGACCTCCGATTCCTCTTTCCCTCCTTGGGCCCTGCCGACAGGCCCCTTCACCAGGCCAAGGAGGCCATCCTTGGAGCTGGCTGGCCACAGAGGGGCTAGTCACAGGCCCCTTCTTCCCCTGGCCCACCTCCTTGCCCCCTGCAAAACTAATAACCATAAAAGCTAAGAAGAAGGCACGAGAGAGTGGACTACAATGCTGTGTTTGTTACGATCCTCAGCTGAGGAGGCTCAGAGGGTCACCATTCCCTTTTCACTACATATCCAATAATAGCTTCCCTTAGAAAGGCAACCCTTTCCAAATACACATGTGTATAAATACAGGACAGAAACATATTAATAAGTCTAAATACTTGAATAATATGCTGGCTACTTAATATCGATATTTTTATCCAAGGAAAAAACAACACAGAATAACAATATGGCTTAAAGAATTGCGAAGGTTTTTTTTTTCTCATCAGAATTATGTACCAACTTCATATAATATTCTATGTAGACAATATTTCCTTCTTAATGTAGTTCAGTTGCATACTTTTTACAGTCCAAAGTATAGTAAAAAAAAAAAAAAAAATCAAACCAAAAAAATCCCCCAAAAGAGAAAAAGTTCTCACCATAAATATTTTCTTGCAGCTTAAGGTTTGCAAAATACTTCCAGAAATTTTCATGTTATTCTATTGTCCTCCCGAAAGCTCTGAAGTTTTGAAAATGCCTCTTTTTGTTTGTTTTTTAATTTCAAAAATCAAACAATTATATTTTTCTTTTTCTTTTCTTTTTTTTTTAAAAAAAACGGCCTTCAAATATATACAGACAAAAATCACTGTGAAGATTTTCCGAGAAGGTAACAAATTCAGTGTTGTGAGAGCAATTGACAACCATGCAGAAATTTTAACATCCATGATTTTTTTTCAAAATACACAAATAGTATTTTTCTTTAAAAAAAGGAATTCTGTGTCAAGTATAACTCAAAATAAATACAAACTCACAAGGAGAACTACTGAATACTTCATACGGGGTAAACACTGCTGTCTTCCAGCGCGATCACGGGTCTGCAGCCCGCAGGCGATTGTCCCTTCCACACGACTACCACCGCACACTTTCTTGTCCCTGGGCTCCCAGGCCCTCCGAGCACTTAGTTCTCACAGCATCCAGCCTGGACATCGGTGGCTTTTGCTAACCACAGAGCGCTCCCAAATTCAGCCAGAACACTACAGGAGTGGGGAAGACAGAGGGGCTGCCTCGGGCAGACGGCCCAGCCCCTGTGCTGGCCAGCTCTGCGCAGACGCCAGCGGGGCACGCCCCCTGAAAAGGTCATTTTGGGGCGACAGCCCCTCCCCTGTTGGCCTGTGGAGGGCCCTGGCCTCCGGCAGCCTGAGTCTGGGCTCTCTGTAGGGTCCTGGCGTCCCCACCATTGCAGCGCTGTAGCAGGCTCCGGGCGTGCTGGGGCCAACGGCGCACGGCAGGGCCAGGCCTCCAGAAGCATCGGGGCCTGGTCCCGGCGGCAGAGCCATGCTCGCTGCCCACCAATGCGCACAGTGTCTGGAGCCGGGCCCTAGGATGACTGACAGTGACAGCTTCTCCTCGGGGACAGAGTGCTTTCGGCCAGGGCGACGCCTGCTCACCTTGACACTGTGGAGAAGGCAGGGGACAGCTGGCCTAGGCCTCCTCAGTGGCATTCCCAGCGGGTGGGGAGGGCGCTCACCGTCAAGGGCCAGGCATCGCTGCTGCTGGCAGAGGGGCAGCTCTCGGGCGCAGGCTGGGGCCCACGCCTTCTTTTCAAGTGCTCAAAGCGCATGCACCCCCGAAATCTACACTGCAGCCCCCTGGCTTCCAGAACACTCCTCCACCTTTCTGACTCGCTCCCTGGACCCCTGGCTAACACTTTACTGTAACTCCTCAGTTGTACAAACATTATCATTTGAAAACAAAAGGCAACTGGGCACCCGGTGGGTGTCCTTGAGCCGTGGTAAACACTGAATTTCAGGCCCATGTCATGGTCTGATTTTTTTTCCACAGAGGCATAATATCGGGGCAAAATCAAGCAACTCAGTCCTGACTACCGGTTTTCTCCCTGTCCCTGGGAGAAAGGAAGAATGGTGTGAAAAGAAAACTAAGGCTCCTCACTGGGAAGACAGAAGAGGAGAATGTGATCACTCCCACCTGCCAGGACAGTGTCTCCCCAACCTTGCGACGCGCCGAGAGGCCTCCCCGCTCCCTTGGGAGGTAGGAAATCGTAGTCCTCGGTTTACAAAGGAGAGGTTCTGCAGCTTGTCGGGGGGTTGCCCTGCGTGAGGTGGAGGGGTTCCTTCTCCTTCACTTTTGCAGGGGTGGGAGACAATGGGCAGAGCCGGCACTGCAGGGAGGACAAGGGAAGACTGGCTC
This sequence comes from Micronycteris hirsuta, assembly GCA_004026765.1. Taxonomy (NCBI): domain Eukaryota; kingdom Metazoa; phylum Chordata; class Mammalia; order Chiroptera; family Phyllostomidae; genus Micronycteris; species Micronycteris hirsuta. Next base: position 14,304 of record PVJI01024073.1, read on the forward strand.
CCTCAGCTTGACTTCTTAAGGGACCCACTGCTGGGCGACAGCATGGAGCACAGGGCCTAGTGCAATGCTGCAGATTAATCCCTGCGCTCCAGGAGGGGCTGTCTAGCCACGCTGAATTCCAGATGAGACTTAAAACAGCCCTCTGCTCTCCAGTGTCACTCTCGCTTAACTAGTGGGGAAACTGAGGCCCAGAGATGACAAGTCCTTCCCAAGTTCCACAGTTTGTCAGCGGCAGGGCCAGCATTTGAACCTAGGACTCTGCTCCAACAGGCCTGTGTCCTTCCTGCCGGAGTGGCTCCCACAATGGGCCCAAAAACTCGACTGGGGACGGAGCGTGGGTGGGAGGTGAAGGAGAAGGCAAGGGAATGGGGCTGACAAGATCCAAATCAGTGGGGAAAGTGTGTGGGGGTGGGCAGGGGGAGGAGATGCCTGATGTGCCCAGGTCACACCTGGGGACACTGTCTGACATTCACTGCCTCCCCATCCCCGACCTCTGGGCCCACAAGGAGGGGGACACGGAACCCGGGTGCAATACCAGTGATGTCAGAGGCAACCAGGTTTAGGGCTCAAAATGGGCCGCGCAGAGATGCCCACTCCAGCAGCTGCTTGGACAGGTGTCGGCTCGCTGTGAGACCGACTTAAACAGGACAGAGTAACAGGGCTTTCTGAGAGTGGCTTTGCACACGGGGCAAGTGAGAAGGTTCTGGGAGGAGGCGGCCTGACTGGTCTTGGGGAGATAATTCCCTACAGGCTTTGGGATTCACAGTCAATTTAGCGCACTTGTGGCCAGTACAAGGCTGCTCAGCCCGAAGGGGGTCTTAGAGGAGAGCCTGCAGGGGACCCCAAGGGCTTCGGGGGATCAGTGCCTCAACCTCTGCGCACCCGTGTCCTCTCCACGCAGACGCCAGGCCCACCGAGAGTCTCAGAGACCCAGCCGTCGGCGGGGCAGCTACGTCAGTAACACTGTTTGTCAACACACATGAAGACAAGAACCTAGGACCCCCCCGACCCCGCCAGACCCGCATGCCTGTGAGGACGCCCCACACATATGGGGACGTGCAGCAACATGGATGAACATGGGGAGGTGGCGGCGTCTCTGGCCGGCAGGCGTGGAGGACGGGCGGTCATTGCACTCGGCGGCAATAGTAGCCCAGCACTTTGCACTTCTCGCACAGGTGCTGGGGGTGCTCCTTGCTCTGGTCGGACACGTCCAGGCCATCGGGCTTCTCCAGGGGTCTCTGCAGATAGGAAGGAGGAAGAGGGCTCAAGGTGGGGAGAGGAGGGTGCAGCAAGAAAGACAGAAACAAGGGGTGAAGCAGGGAGAGCGACAGATACAGAGAGAGAAGGAGAGGGGGGTGCAAATGGACACACAGGGAGGGCCTAGAGAGTATGTACTGTGTCACAGAGGTTGTTTCCCAAGGCACCAGGGCCCTTCCTGCCTCTTACTGTCCCTGGAGGCACAGGCTGAGGCCTTGAGGTGGGGCCAGGGCTGTGGGAGGGGGTCCTATACCCAGAGCCTGGATCTGGATGCCACTTAGCCATTCCCCAGTACTCCCTAAGCCACCACCTACAGCTCACAAAAGCCCAGGGTAGAGACAGACAGGTGCACAGACTTATCCAGATGAGGAAACCAAGGCCCAGAGCAAAGAAGACCCAAGACCACACCTCCTGACTCCCAGGATGCAGTACTTCTTCCCTGGCTACGGTCACTCCCGTGCCTATTTGAGTGGCCTCAGGACTCAAGGAGAGTTTAACCTGGACACGGCCACAGCACTTTGGGCTTGGGGGAGGTGAGCCCTCAGTTAGCAGCTGGTACCCTGAATGCCCACTTGTCAGGGCCAGGCACACCGCCTGCCGTGGTTGGTGAGTGGCTACCTGAGCGAAACCTCATTACTACCTAACAGTAAACTGAGGCCCAGAGCAAGGAGGTGACTTGCCAGACCTGTGCTGCTGCTCACTCACTGCGCGACCTCAGGGAGCCTCGGCTGCCACGTCTGTAAAGCAGGTCATCACCACAACATGTCTGCGGACCACTGGGAGGGTTCGGAGGTCTTGGTCATTGTAAACTGTTAGGCATGTTTCTGTTATAAAGGGAACTTCTCTGCTCCCTCTTTTTTTCCTTCCTGGCTCTCAAAAGCCAGCAAAGCCTTGTCTCCTTAGAAAATGTAGGGATGCTGTTAGGCACGTGTCCTGAGGTAGTTAGCACAGCCCCAACCCAGACCCTGCCTGTAGAAGGGTCCCCTGCAGGGACTCGGGGATTCAGAGGAAGCTGGTCCGGGCCGGCGGGGAGCCATGTGCTGAGGAAAGGGGGCAGGAGCTCCAAGCTGGTGGTGGGCAGGGAGTCTCAGCGCCAGTGACCATGACCCGGGAAGGTCCTGGAAGGACACTAACGGGGAGCACTATCCCCCTGACTAAACTGCAAGGTGCTCCAAAGTAGACTAGTGGCTTTTCTGCCCAATGATGCAGTGCTCGGCCCCAGGTGACACTCGGGAGCAGTTTGGGAATGCCGAGCAGAGGGCTCTGGGACACGCGTGCAGCAGGGACTGCGTGCAGCAAGGTTGTGACCCGGGGGGCATAAAGCCCAGCCCTGTGCTTCCAGGCCTAAAGCCACACAGAGACAGACTAGAAAGAGGACAGGAGCCACAGCCTTGCCCCAAGCGGCTTGCAGATGACCGGCTTTCCTGGGCAGACGAGAGATGCCAGAGTGTGGCTCCCTGCCACACCTGGGCTGGAACACCAGCTCTGCAACCCGTGAGTTGTGTGACCTTGGGCAAGCCACCTGACCTCTGACCCTCTATTTCCCTGTCTGTAAAAGGGGATATTGAGAACGTTTTTCTCATGAGATTGCTGTTTCAACTCAATGAAGATCAGGAATAGAATGAGATAGCACATAAATGGTATTCATGTTGATGATGATGATGATGATGATGATTAATGGGAGGAGACACCAGCTGGTAAAGTCAATAAAAGTTGAAGCCAGGATTCCCTGCTGGAAGGCCTAGGAAGGTCACACCCCCTGCTCTCCCAGGCATCTCAGCAGACACCTACAACATCAAGGGCATGGCCTACAAGCCCCGGGGGCTGGGGAGCTCCCCGCAGGCCTGCTGAGCTCACTGACTCAGCTCACTGCCTGAGCTGTAAGAAGGGCTTCCCAATCTTGAACTGACATCTGGGTGCCCATGCCCCCATCCTACCGATCCCAGCCGCACAGGGGTCACACAGAAGCCTCCCCTCCCCTGACCAAACCCAGCCTGCTTTCCACTCTCCTCCCACCTCTTCACGCTGGCCAGGGCCCCTTCCCTGAACCAGTCTTCCGGGTGGGGCCAGCGTGGCCGGAGTAAGCAGGCCTGATACCCCACTGCTCCCCATAGTTTATACTTTGCAAACTGCTGCCACATAAATCATAGCACCTAACCTCACACCTTCCTCAGAGGGACATATTACTACCTGCCTTACGGATGAGGAAACTGAGGCTCTAAGACGGTAAAGGTCTTACCCAGGGCACTGCAGCTTCACTTACCTGCTGAGGGCTGGTGGGCAAGAACATTCTCCTCCAGAACCTCAGCCTGCCCCTCTGTAACCTGGGTGGAAGGCTAATAACGTTCGCCGTACATGTGATAGAGAACTGAGATGACTGTCTTAAAATACTTCATAACCATGAAGAGCTCTGCCAAGACTTATCATTGCTGTGTGGCCTTCAGCAAGTCACTTAACCTCTCTATGCCTCAATTTTCTCCTCTGTAAAACTGGGCTAATACCTACTTGACAGAGTTGTTGTGAAGAGTAAATAAGCTAATATACGCAAAGTTGTTAAGACAGTGCCTGGCACATAAAAAGCAAAGTATTGGCCGGTATGAATATCATATATTATCACTATTAGTGTTATGCAGGGCTGGGGGCAGGCTGGGAGCAGGGGAACCTGGGGAACGCCCCTGCAATATCCTCTCATCCCTTTTGGCTGTGCCTCTCCTCCTTCCCCTCCACGGGCCCTGCCTCAGCCCTGCCTGCCCCTGGATGAAAAAGCGGGGGAGGCTGTCAAGACGACTCCCCTCCATGGAGGGAAAACAAGCAGCAGCTGGAATTGATCACCCCAGGGCCATCCCCACCCCTGCAGTGAGGCAAAGCCCTGTAGTGTTTTCTTCTGTGGGGGGCAGGGCCGGCGGGGGGTGGGGCGCTCAGCTGGGGCCTGACAGAAAACAGATGTGGCAGGGAAGGAAGGAGAGGGGAAGAGGAGGGTTCTCGGGAGATGGCTGCCCCAGAGGTCAGAGCTCAGGGGGCAGGAGAAGTAAAGCAGCCCCTCCTCTCAGCTCTTCAAAAGCTCCTGACATCACCCTCTCACCCCTCTTCCCAGTTTGCTGCCTCCCGGAGGGAGAAGACCCTGTGAAAGGAGACCAGGGGTAGGGGCTGGGTGATGGGCGGGAGCTCCGGTCCTAGGCGCCCTTTATGCTGGCTGGCTGAGTGGCCTTGTTCAAGTTCTGTGTCCGGTCTGGGCCTCGGTCTCCCTGCTACACACAAAGGTGCTCCACAAACAAGGGCTGAATGGCTGGGGCGGGGCGGGGCGGGAGACAGAGCTGCCTGCTCTTGGAAGGTCTTCCCAGCTGGACCTGGGAGAATCTGATCTGAGTATGGAGAGGGGGCGAGGGTGGTCAGGGGGGCTGCGCTGGGAATGAGGGGTGGTGGTGCAAGTCAGCAACGGACCCGGCACTAAGGAAGGGGTGCTAGGGCCAGGGGCCCAGGAGGCTGGAGCCACTGTGGGACGTTGGGTCCACTAGCCTTGGGTTCTTGGGCCATGCCTCTCTGCTTAGGTCACAGAGGGTACGAAAGTCACAAGGACTGAGCCTCCCAGCCCCCAGCACAGACCCGAGCACCTGTCCATCTCAGCTCCTGCAGGAACCGGGCCACTCGGGAACTCCCTCGTCCCACCCAGGCCACTCCTCTGCCCCCTCCAGCCCCAAACTTGATCCCTGTTCATGATTCCCAGCTTCTCTACTAACCCTGGGCAAGTTGCTCACACTCCTTGCCTCAGTTTCCTCCTCTGTAAAACGGGGAAGTAATAGAGCTGACCTCATGGGGCGGCTGAAAGGACCAAGGTATAAAGGACGCAGGAGAGCGCCTGGCCACCGCTCACTGCTGTCACAACTTTCGTTGCTGCCTTCTCTTGTCACCGAAATCTACCTGCGACCCTTCCTCTTCTCTCCTGCACCGGGAACATGGGACTTCGGTTCAGCACATGGGTCCTGTTTGTGGGAGGCCAAGCTGGGACACCAACTGGGCCTGTGTGCCTCAGGGCCAGGATCCTGCCAGTGTCTCCAAACAGGGGCAAGTTCCACTTGGAGGCACACCTCCATCTGGGGGCCCCGGGGAGTCCACGTGGATCCTCAGCACCGTGCTCTGCCTCCCCGTGAAATGGGGATGGACCGAACCCCTGCGGAGGGCACAGCACGCTGGAAGGGTGGGCAGGGCCTGATGAACAGTACCTGGAGGGTGGCCACGCTTGCGATTCAGGCTAGGACTTCTCTGAATGCCAGTTGCTAACCTGTCTGATTGAATTCTGTTCAGTTGGAGAGGAAATTCCTGGAACACTTAGCAGCCCCCCGACCTTCTGTTCCTTCAGTGCCTGCACAGACCTGGACAGCCCCCAGTGAAGGCTCCAGGGAGGAGAAGAATGAGCCCTTTGAACAGCACCAGCCACGCCCAAGGGCTGGGGAGAGCAGTGTCCAACCCAAAGGGTGAGCGTGCTGACCATCAGACATGGTGGGCTGGTGCTTTTGGACTGAGGTCCCAGACCTTTTCAGGAATCACTAAGAAAACTCCAGAAACCGGGACGCAGTCTCCTTTAGATGGCCCACCCCAGCCTCGTCCCAGGACACTGTACGTATCATGTGCCCCGTGCCCACCCCCCACCCCCGTCAGGTCATCAGGCCTGTCTTGGCACTCCAGGGCCTTGGCCTCTCCCTCACTGCCATCAGGATGCGGGCCTGACCCTGGTCCGCGGGGCCGCCGTGGCCACTTTCATGTCTGTCTGCCTGCGTGCGAACCGTGAAAGTCTTCGGGAGCAGGGGAGCGGGCAGTGTGCAATCAGAGGAGACGGAGGCCAGCACAAGGGCCATGGAATCACAGAGCCTTTTAACCACGAGAACCCTCTCCGTGCTCTTCCAGTCGGACAGAGACCACAGGCGCCGCCGGGGCCTCCAACCAGCCGGCGCGGCCGCGCTCCACGCTCTGCCTCACCCCTCAGCTCCTCCGCACCCGCCCAGTCCCCCACTCACACGTGTTGTTCCCTCACCAGCAGTGCCCCTTCTCTGCCACTCCCACTCAGCCCCCTTAGTCCACGGCCCTCCACGCCCCGTCAGAGAGCAGCCTGAGGTCACTGTCTCAGGAGAGCCTCCCAGTGCTGCCTCCTCCCCTGCCCCCACCCCACCCCCTGCCTGTGACTCAGCTTACACAGGGAAGGCCCGCCCACCCGGCTCCTCCATGCCCCGACTACCTCATCAACAGTGACTTCCTCTCCTACCAGCCCCTGGACTGGGTCCTCTTCAGAAACTCCTCTCTGTCCAGCTCACTGGCCCTCTGACCTCCACCCAGTCCTGGCCCCACCTCCCCATCAGGGCCCTTCTGGCTCCCCTTCCTGCAATGTAGGCTGACACCCCAGGGTTGTGAATTATCACACTTGTGCAAATATGCCCAACTTTTCGACCTTCTTCCCTCTGACACACTCCTGCTACCCGAAAACCTCTGCCCTGTAGCACCATTCACCGTCTCCTGCCCACTCTGCCCAGTGAGCTGGAGAGAGTCACAGGACTGGGCTGATGGCTCTGGTGACAGTTACGAGCACGCTGCCTGGTAGCCCGGCAGGTTTCTCTGGTAAGCCTCCTCCTCAAGCTGACCATATCCTCACCCTCATTCTCAGCGGAAAACCTCATGTCCCATTTCACTGAGAAAACAGAAGCCTTGGAAGTGAAGTTCCTTATCGCTGCACTATCGAACCATCAATCTTTCTTATTACCCCCACCCCCTCCACCCCTCCCGTGCCAATAAGGCACAGCTCTTTCTCCTGCATCAGCCTTTTCTCTCCTCTGGACCCGTCTCATTGGCCTGAAATATGCTCCAGGCTCTGCATCTCCGGAACAGCCACCCCAATGCCACCTTCCCAACTCCAGCTACTGCCCGTTTGTCTGCTTCTCTCCACAATCAAACCCCCTCGAGGGAGTGGACCAAGAAGTTGCTGCCTCTGCAGGCCGGCCCAAGACGCTGCCTCCCTGACAGCCCACAGCCTCGACCCTGCCAGCGGGTCCTGTCGGCTGCCATCCCCTCTCTGCCCGCGCCTGACCTGCAGGGCATCGGCTTTAGCGGGCCTCAAACTTCGGCTGTCACTCAGTTCCCACGTAAAAGGGATGCCCCGTGAAGCTTGAGGACCACTTCCTCATGGCCAAATCTCAAGGGCACTCTCCATGGTCATTATACCTGACATCTGGCACCGACCACCACTCGCCCCTCGAACAGTGCTCCCGCGATCCCTAGGACCCCACGTTCCCTGCTTCTCCTCCTGCTGGGTCCTTCTCCTGCACCTGACCCCCGAATACTAGGGTTGCAGCGTGTGGCCTGCGGAGTCCCTTCTCCACTCCGCCCACATTCTGTGGGAATTCTCCCCCAGTCCTTCAGACCTGCAGGTCAGTGATACCCAGTCATGGAGGAGCCACCAGGGCTTCTCAGCTGAGCTCCAGAACAACACAGCCAAACTCCTTCTTGACATCTCAACTTGGATTTTTAGTAGCATCTCAAACATGACATGTGCATCAGAGAACTCTTGTTTTTATCTAGAACACCTG
>PVJI01024074.1:0-22379 GCA_004026765.1 Micronycteris hirsuta
CTCAGCAGGGCCTTTAGCTGAAACAATTCTCTCTGGCCTTTCCATGTGGCTGCTTGGTGTATTCACTGTACGGTGGCTTGATTTCAAGGGTGAGTATCCCATATGAATTATATGCAAGGTTTTCCTTCTGGTGTAGTAGCAAGCCTGGCTGGATATCAAGGGGAGAGACCATATATTTATACCTTTCAGTGAAGGAGTGTCAAAATTATATTGTAGAAAGAGCATGATAGAATATATTACTTTGGATATATTTAGAAAGTGTACCTGGCCAAGAAACTCTGGGAATTCACTTTTGTTCAGGCCACCAATTGAGTGTATATATCAACCAACTAACAAAGCCAAAAATTTTGTCCCTCAGCTTTTTGGATTCCAAATATTTGGTTCATGTATCCAAATTTATAAATTTTGCCGCCTGGGTTATAATTAGACTCCACCCCCAAATATTTCCAGGTTTTTTCCAGTATGAATAAATGAATCTTGAAATTTGAATTTGTAATTTTATGTGGGCTTAACCCTATATTGTCTCTTTGGGGAATACTGGACAATGGTTCTAGCAGCCTGGAAGGGGCTTGGAAGTAAGTAATGAAAAAAAAAAATGCTTCCCTTTGCCAATAAAGTATCTTAGAGACATTACTACAAGATCTTCAAGAAAGCTATTAAGACCGTCATGAAACACAAGTTTTTCTGTTTCTAGCAGAGATTCTGATTTTTCTGTTATTTCTTCCTTTCCTCCCACATATGAGTTCAGTGAACGTTGTGAATTCAGCTGATGTTGTCGTTTGGTAAGCTGTAGACTGTGGCTACAATCGATTCTTTTATAGAGCAAATTCCTTATCTTCAGTTAGAATTTTAGCTGAGAATTTTGGACTTTAAGTTTGTAGATTATTTTCTTTCTTTCTTTTTTTAACCCAAGGATAGGTTTATTGAGTTTAGAGAGAGTGGAAAGAAGAGAGAGAGAGACACACACACATTGATGTGAGAAACATTGATTGCCTTTCCTAGGAGCTCTGACCAGGAATCAAACCTTCAACCTTTTGGTATATGGGACAATGCTCCAACTAACCTAGCCACCCAGCCAGGGTTAAATTATTTTCTTTAAAAATGTCATTGTGGTTAGTGACAACCAGCTCACCAACTCTTTCTTGAATTACTTATTATCATATGTTTTTCTAGGACGTTGGCATATTGGTTCTGTAAAGACTTGCCTTCAGTAACCTCTTCATTCTAGATGACCTTTAATGCAGAGATATAATGGAGGTCAGAATTTCACTGGTAATAAACAATGAAAAATAATAATAATTATTCTTATTTATTGTTATCATTTTAGTATGAGACAGATAAGAATATAGTAGTAGGTTTTGAGCACAAGAGTAAATGATTTGGTTTCATTTCAGTAGGTTCATTCTAAAAGCTCTGCTAAGAGTAGTTTGTAAGAACAAAGATAAAAGCAGGGAAGCCAGAGATAGTCTATTGACAGATAATAGTGGATTGTACAAGCTACATGGAAGTGGGTATATTTTGAAGGTAGAGAGAACGGAATTGATGAGTCATTACAGATGAGCTATAAGAGAGAAGAGTCAGCAGGAAGGAGAATGCTTCCAGTCACTAATACGGGGATCCCTGGCTGAGCAGCAGGATGAGGCATGAGTGTGTGGGGTGGGGCCGGACGAGCTTCACTTTTGACTTGTTACATTTGATGGCAGATATTTAAATAAAGTGTCAAGGAAATGATGGAATATTTGAGTCTAGGATTCAGGATGAGGTTTAAGCTGAATATGACTCTTCAAAAATTGATGGTATATAGATGCTGTCAATTCAGTTCCTGCATTGATGAAATTACATGTAATCCCCAGCTAAGTTCATAGAGACAGAGAAAAGTTCCAGGTACTACATCTAAGAGCACTACAACCTTTGTAGTGTCTAGTATGAGAAAGATTAATTGAAATGTTAAAAAGTTGCAGGTCGTGAGGTCAAAGAAAAATTGTAGAACATTCTATGATGTCCTATGAAAGGAAAGTCTTGCAAGAAGAAAGGTAATACAAGCGCCCAACGCTGCAGATAAAGCACATCAAACACAAGGCTGAGAAATGACCATTCGGTACGACAACTGAAGTTCATTGGTGACATTAGACGAAGCAGTTTGTGTGGGGTGCCAAGTGTGAAGCAGTTTTACGGGAGAAATGCAGATGGTAAACACAGACAGGCATTTTAGAGTTTGTTCACATGGGTATCATGTTGAAGTCATTTTTTCTCTTTTTAAGTTCTATTTCTATTTTATAACAATTAATGTATAATTATTTGTGTTTTACAGTAATTTTATTCTACATTTCTATTGTATAATAACTAATTTATTATTATTGACTTCCTGTTATAAAAGATAGGTTTTTAACACTATAATTTTCACTCCAATTTTTCTCTCCCTGTAATTTCTGTATTTTTCCTTGATCAGAGTTGTAGTGCTAACATTTCTGGTCTGTATCCACATTTTTTCCTGTTTAAAAATCTTTGCTCTATATTTATTTGATTTTAACATATATCATCAGTTCTTCTAAATGGTTTCTTCATTTCTGAATTGCCTAGTTTGGCTACCTATTGATTGACTTAATTTCAGTGTTTTCCAAAAAGTCTTCCTGAATGCTTTCTTCTTTGAACTTTGTCACATTTGAGAATATTTTTCTTTTGATTTTATACTTAAGTGAAAGTTGGTCTGAATATAATTTTGGCAACATAATTTCCTCATTACTTTTATTATTTTGCTTTATTGTATCTGGATGCCTGACTAAGTCCTGAGTCCACCCTGATTTTCCCTTTGCAGGAGACTTTTTTTTCTACCTAGATGAACAAAATATACTTTTAAAACATCTGACCTTTATAACATTAAGGATATAACTCAATGTTGATTTTTATGTTTTAATTCATTTTGGAATAATTGGCATATTTTAATCTACTTATGCAATTTTTAAATCAGGGAAATACATTTTTCAGGTTTCAATTGACGCAATTGTGGAATTCCACAGGCCACTTTTACTTCAGACTTTAAAGTTCTGAGCACTTATGTATTAAACAACCAAATTTATCAAAGTCTTTGGAGAGGCAAAGTAAATGCATGAATGCTTTATTCTCTGCCTCTACTCTGGAAAACAGAATAGACATAACATTAGAAAGATAAAAAAAAATAGTATGGGGAAGTTCTAACATGGAGTCACAATAGGAAGATCCAAATTGAAACTTTGGGCTTATAATAAGTAAGAGTTTATTTATTTTTTCTCATGTTAAACTTTTACAATATTTTATGCAATTATAATTACTTTGGTTTGTTGCTATAAGCTTTTATGTTACTGATTTTCCTAGTATGTTTGTTGAGTCTTGACTGCACTTTCTTCTTCATATTGAGATTTTCTGTTGGATATCCACCACGTCATTTTACAGAGTCTGTGTAGTAACAGGGTGCTCCAAGCTATCACTGCTCATACACTGCCTATTTTTCATGAGGAGGAGAGTAGACTGGGATGTAGCGAGAGAGGCAAGATCTGTAGGTAACTTCTGGGTGGCGTCTTTCTTTTCCTTTTGGACATTGCTAGGCACGTGAAACACTGTTTTGGCTAAACTATTTGTATGTGTATCTTGTGAAGAATGGAAACTATTCTAGATAGAAGCCCCATTATGCAGAAGGAAACATGAACAGCAGCATAAATAAAGGATATGTAGGCAAGTCCTGGCTATGTAGCTCAGTTGGTTAGCGCGTCATCCCCACATGTGAAGGCTGCAGGTTTTCTCCCCTGTCAGGGCACATCCAAGTATCAACCACTGGCTGCATAAATAAGTGAAACCAATGTTTTTCTATCCTTTTCAATCTCTCTCTAAAATCAGTTAATTAAAAAAAAATTAAAAATAATATGTAAGCAAATTTAAAACGTATTTTTATCTTTAAAAGCACAAATATAATTGTGATGTGTGAGTTTTAAAGAAAATAAAGAAATAAAATCTATGATAACAGCATGAAGATTAGAGTTGGGTAAATGGAGTTGAACTATTGTGAGGTTATGTTGTGAAAGTACTTATTTAAAGTAGACTATAAGCAGCAAAGTTGGCAAATTTTAATCTCTGCATTGTTAGCTGGCCACTAAAAGAATAATATAAAATGGTAAAAATAACATATGAATAGAGGTGATAAAATAAAATAATAAAACATAATTGAGTATTCAAAGGGAAGCTAGAAGAGAAGAAAGCAAGAATACTAGAATGATTTGAAAATAGATATGCTCCTTATTTAAATCTACCTATATGGGTAGTTAAATTAAAAATACAAGAAATGAAACTAAGTGACAAAAATTGTCAGAAAGGACAAAGGAAAGATCTAATCATACCCTCTTTACAAAAGTCACTATTTAGATGAGAACATAAAGAGATGAAAAGAAAAGAGACTATAAAAAGTATACCTTAAAATATGCAAATACTAACCTCAATAAATTTGATGTATCAACTGATTGTCAATTGGTGCCAATGAAATGCCAACAGGAATTGCCAATTTGAGGTGTGGTGAAGAAGAAAACTTTCTTCAGTGCAAGCAGATCTATCGTGATATGGCACAGTTGTGAGAACATCGTGGCTGTGGAACAGCTTAGTAGTGTTACAGCTCATTATGAAACAGCGTGGCAGCCCTGGAGTGAGGCAGTCCAGAGGCAAGGCCCCCTTCTGGCTAGACAGCTGGCTCTACCCTGTTTAGCTCTGGCCCAGTGAGATAATTTTGATTTTTGCTCCAGCAGGGGAAACACAGTCTCCAGTCTTCAGTGGAAATGGAAAGGGTGCTTCCTGAGCCGGAAGAAAGCTGACTTGTATAGAGTGAAGTCCCAAACCCTGGTCCTTGATTGGCTCATCCAAATGGATATAAGGACTCCAAATGTTCACAGTTTGATTGGTCTACAAGGCACTATCCTGATCAGTCAGTGAAGATATTGATGGGGATATAGCTGCATAGCTCCCATTGGACAGAAAAAGCCTCAGTCCAGTCAGTTTGAAATACAATTCCAGGAATTCCTCTATGAGGCTGACTCAGATGGCAGGAACATACTGAAGGCAGGCAGTTCAGTGCAGGTTTTCCCTGAAGGGCAGTTTGCGCTAGAGGCCTCTGTTTAGAAACAACTGCTGTTATGTTTCAGCCCAGTTAGCCATCAGCAGCTCTTCTTAGTAGTTATCTTCTTTCCCGAGGTCCTCAGATATAACTATAATAATACAGAAACTTGAATATAGAAAATGGTATTAGAGTCAAGGAAAGATATTTTATGTGAATAAAGTAGTTCTAATAAAACTAGAGGTATAACAATCCTAAATTTGTGTCAAAATACAATAAGCCAAAATTTAAAGATAAAAAAAGAAAAACAGACAAATTCATAATCACAGGTAGATATATGAACACAAATCCTAATAATTATTAGGAAAGACTGACACAAACTAAAGGATATAAAATGTTCTAACAATAGAACTAATCGATTGGTCCTCTTTGGCATTTACAGGACCCTACACTTAAAAGGAGAAAGCACATCGTTTTTAGTAGAGATGGGGCATGTCCCAAAATGAACTATATGATAGTCACTTAAGCAACGATAAACAAATTTTGAAGTATTAAAAAATACAGAGTGTATTTTTTGATCAAAGTGTAATTAAACTGGAAAGCCACAACAGAATAATTAAAAAGCCCCAAATTCTTGGGAAGTAAGCATAAATTTCAAAACAACACACGGGTCAAAAAAGAAGCGAAAGTGGCAATTATAAAATATTTTAAACTGAAAAATATATGACATCAAAACTTGTAAGATGCAGCTAAAACTGAACAGATAGAGGCATTTACAGCTTTAAATATATCTTTTATAAAAAAAGAATGGGTGAAAATTTCAAGAAGCTACAAATTAAATAATCATGAAATATTCTGTGTTTGATTCCATAAGGGGTTAATATCCAAAATTTATAAAGAACTCATACAACTCTATGCCAAAACAAATAAATAAATAAATCCAACTAAAAATGAACAGAAGACCTGAACAGACGCTTCTCCAAAGATAACATAGAGTTCTGGTCAATAGACACATGATCCTAATTCTCAAACAAATGCAAATTAAAGTCACAATGAACTATCACCTCTCACCTTTTAAAATGACTATTATCAATAATTCAACAAACAATAAGTATTGGTGAGGATGTAGAGAAAAGGAAACTCTCATGGGTTGCTGGTGGGGACGCAGACTGGTGTAGCCACTATGTATAGAGGTTCCTCAAAAAATTAAAAATAGGACTGTTTTATGCCTCAGCAACTCTACTTCTGTGTATATGTATATCTGAAGAAATCCAAAACACTAATTCAAAAAATTATAAGCAACCATAAGTTCATTGCGACATTATTTATAACAGCCAAAATATGGAAGCAAACCAAGTGCTCATAAATAGATGAGTGTAAAAAGAAGACTCGTACATTCACACAATGAGATATTACTCGGCCATAAAAATAAATGAAATTTTACCATTCTTAACAGCATGAATAAATCTAGAGGGTACTATGCTAATGAAATATGTCAGTGAAAGGCAAATATCATAGGATTTTATTTATATGTGGAATCGTCCATATGTGAAAGAATAAACAAACAAAATAGGAACATACTCGTAGATACAGAGAATAGATTGATGGTTGCCAGAGGGGTGGGTGCTGGGGGACTGGGTGGAAAAGGTGAAAAAGGAAAAGCTGCAGTTCAGAGCAGTATAGGGAAACATTTCGCGTCTCGTGGGAGATGTAGCCCAGCTCTCACTCAGAAAGCCCAGTGGGATGCGAGGTGTGGGACACCAGGTTTGGCACGGAGGCCCCATGTCTGTGGACAGGTTTTCCCGTGGGGAAATCAGGCCTGCCTTGTACCGAGGCCGCTAGGAGGCTTGCTTTTGCTAAAACTCCCTCACCCTGGATTGAGGCAGTGAGAGCTTACTGCAACTTCCTAAAATCTGTGCTAAAACTTCCAAATATGGAGTGTAACCAGTGCAACCACTTTCCCCTGGATCTTTAACATCCTTCTCTTTGAAGTAATTAGCAACATTCTTCCCTTCATTATCTGTAAAAGGTAATCACCTGCAGTGAACCCGTGCATAGTAAATGAGAACCATCCTCAATGTGATGTACCCAGAAAAGCAATAAAAGCCTGTCCAGGCAGGGGTTGGCCCGCTCTCTGGCCCTCTCTCTCACTTAGAGAGCGGCCCTGCCGTCCCTTTTCTCCACAGGACTTCTGTAGTCCGTGTGCATTTGTTCGTCGCAGCAGCCACAACACAGGGACCCCGTGCGGGTGTGGGGTCCACATCAGAGCAGCAGCTCTGTGATCACAAGCTGGGCTCCAATGCCGACCAAGCAGCCATGTGAGCTGAGGAATGGTCTAAGGCAGGGGTGTCCAAACTTTGGGTGTCTCTGGGCCACACTGGGAGAAGAAGAGTTGTCTTCGGCCACACGTTAAATACATTGCAGCATGTAATCACACACACACACACACACACACACAATCTCATAAAGTTTTAAGTAAATTTATGATTTTGTGTTGGGCCGTGTCCATAGCCATCCTGGACTGCATGTGGCCGCATGCCATGGATTGGACACCTCTGGTAAGGTTTAAATGCTGTTTTACAAAGTTTTTCAAAAGGGAAGAAATTGCTTGCCTGGAATGGATCTTGCCCGGAATGGATGTTGTGGGGTGCTGTCAGGTCAGGGCTTCATGTCCACCCCTCAGAAACTTTCACACCTGATGGTCAGGCTTGTGGTCAGGGCAACTGTGGAGAAAATGCACCTGACTCCAGGCTTCAGAGAAATTGTGGGGAGGTCCTGGAATGAGGTGGGCCGCATCTCGGCAGAATCTGGGTGGCTCTAGCACTGGCTTTGGGCAGGCTAGGGCCTCCTATAATGTGGGGAAGTCACCAAAGCACCTGCAGAGCCTGCAGCCAGTCAGGGTAAGCTCTGGCAAATGAGGTCTCTCTGGTCTGGGACAGAACCCTCATAGAGGGCTACCAGGTGCCAGCTACCTGCTACCTACAGCTGGACGTCCCAGGTGTTAGGAAGTCATAAAAGGACTGGCCAGGGGTTGAGGGCCCCACCTCTTGTCCTTTCACTTCTTTTCCTCACATACCTTTTCTTGTGAGGTGTCCACGGAAAGAGCAGAACCTCCTGGCTGAGGTTAGTTAGTTCAGTGTGTGTTAGAGCTGCAGAGAAGTAGGAAGCTAAGGAGAAACTCTCCCATCTTCAACTCTGTTCTCAGGGTTTTTTTGATGCACAACTGACTCTAGATGGGCAACTGGCTTTCTATGTTTTTTCTGTTATTCTACCGAAGCCGTTCCTTGTTCAATGACGGTCACCCAGTGATTTTCCCTGACATGGGCCCCCGTCTCTGGCTGTTCCACCAGAATCCTGCACATTTACCATCTGGACTTCACATCTAGCAGAGGACGTGGTGTCCTCTCCACAGGCTGTGTGCCTCTCTCTGGGGATCCTCCTCTTGGTGAACTAGAAGGACCGTCCAGAGAAGCCTAT
Organism: Micronycteris hirsuta; assembly: GCA_004026765.1. Taxonomy (NCBI): domain Eukaryota; kingdom Metazoa; phylum Chordata; class Mammalia; order Chiroptera; family Phyllostomidae; genus Micronycteris; species Micronycteris hirsuta. The sequence goes on from PVJI01024074.1 coordinate 8,549, forward strand.
GCTCACTGTTCATAATTCCATGATGCTGAGACACTAGAGAACCATCAATATCCCTCCTCCAAAGTGCATATTTTCTCTCCTGGATATACTTCCTGTGCAGGTAGTCAAGGCTGGGAGGATGGGACTACCCAATAACATCCTACTTCCTTTCCCAACAAAGTCAGATGTGAAGGTTCAAGAACAGGCCCCAAAAGGGGTGGCAAAGAACAAAGAAGATCACATAGAGACCAACAGGCAGAATGATTCAAACAGCCCCTATAGCAGTGGGGATCGATCGTTGACATCTAGGCCCCTGAAGACCAAGCGAGTCCTCACGTCCCACAAGCGCAGTCCTGGGGCTCTGGACCTCAGTCCCAAACACCTGCAAGATAGCTTGAGTGGGGACACCCAGATGTCTCCCATGGGCAGCTCCTCCGAAGGCCAGGAGGTCACAAGCTCAAACCCTGCGAGAGATGTCTGGCCTCTTCTGAAGCCTGATTCAGTGATCTGTGACCCAACCCCATGCTGCCCGCTGCTGTCAGAGAGATCCCCAAAGGAAGTGCTGGGGGAAGACCATTCTCCCAGCTTGCCAGGTTCACTAACTTTGGGTAAGAAGATGCACAGAAAAGGATACCTCCCACGAAGGAACAACTCTTCACTGGCCTCTGCCAGCAGGAAGCCCTGCAAACACAAAACATCCACACCACATTTGCTACCACTGCCACCACTGCTGTTGGACCAAGATGAGCTGCACTACCTCCTAAGCTGCCTTGCCTTGCTGGTGACAAAAACCCAGGCACCTTGTAGAACACCGAGTGTCAGAGTAAAAAGACCCTGGAGCATAAAACTGAGGCATGGCTGACTGCAGTGCCTCTCGGCTGCCCCTTCTTTCTGTCCACCTGGCTCGGTAATTGCAGACACCCTGCCCCTGGCCACCCAAGTTTGGCTGGCCTCTGCTACCACTACCAACCTGGCTGACCCAGTTGCCTCACCCCAGAACCTGTTTGTCCCTCCACCTTGTCTGTCAGCAAATATTTCTCAGTAAACAAATAGGGTTCCCTCTCTCTGCTCCTGCTACTCACACCAATTTTCTTAATTCTAATCACATTTTGGAAATTCCAGTTCATGAGAATGCAGGCCATCCTTATTCCATTATAAGTAACATGTCCTATTTCTTACCTTTCCATACTTCCTAGACCTCAGCCTTCTCTTTCCAGCTTCCCTCTTGCCAAAATGAATCCTCGACCCCTATGAATATAGATTCTCCCCTGTTTTTGTCCTACCCAGCCCTCTCTGAGTACCTTCTACTAGTACCCCTGCTTCTACAGACCAGCCAATCATCTCTGTGGCTGTCACTTTCCACATCACAGCCAAGGCATCTGCAGATTTGGCCCGTCGGTCTACTTTAGATCCCGATGTTATTGAAATGGACTCTACCCCCGACTTCCTGTGCTGCCATAATCATATTTTCTCTAGACCCCAGTATAAGATCCCTGCCAGGTCACCAAACCCAATTCAGTGTGGGTCACCGGTGCCCTACAGTCCCCTTCATTGGTCCTTCTGTACTGAAAGACTCCCGCCTACCTCAAACCATCTCATTGGCCCTCAGCCCACCTTAGGGACCCCCATGTTCAGCAGAACAGAAACACTTTCCCTGGTGATCCTGTTCCACCGGACCACTCCGTATGGACTCTGCAGTCACCTATGCCGCAGTAGACAGCACCTTTGCGAAATTCACCCTCCCATTGATACGAGCTATGGACACCTCTCCTCCTTCCTAGGTTGTCCTTTTCCACCCTGTTCCTGTCTCTGGGGAGAGCCACTCTCTGTCGTCCATGTTGCCACCTAATTCTGACAACACACCACCCAGAGGCAGCATTCTCTTGGCTGATGTCTCCACCTATTTACCTAAAACCCAAGTTTCCAACCTTCCCTTGGACCCAGGAACCACCTCTTAGACCACATAGGGGGCCAATGATTGGCAGTAGCCTAAAAACACTTAATGTTGGAAAAAGTGGTCACCCCGGCATGAGGTGTGGGCCTAACTTCCCCTGCTATCCAGCCGGTATGGGGCAGCATAATTCACTTAGGTGGCGAAGGTCTGCCAGTGCCAAATTCCATATTTGACACCACTGGTTATAACCCACATATTCTCCTTGTTGACACAACCACTATTGCTGGCATTGGGATTGCCACAAAGACTCCTCAGGCTGGGGACAGCAGCTCACTGTTTGCCAGTGCATCTGCCGGTCCACTTGTTGTGATGGGTCCTTCACTTCCTATGGATGGTGGGACTATGAGGTCAGTATGTCCACCCCAGACCCCACTCATTCATAGGCATCCAGAGCACCACATTAGAGATGGACTGAGGAAAGCACTGCTTCAATATCATATTTTGGCCACATAACCAAGGATCCATCTGGCTGCAGCATAGCTGCTACAGTGGGAGGAGCATGTACTACCTCAGGGCTTGGATACACCACTGGTTCCACCTAAAATCTGATCACCTGGAGCCCACCTGCCTATAAGACAAGTGGGGCGGTGATGGGAGAGTATAACACCGTTCCCGGGACTGGAGGCTTTAGCGTCACACTTGCCATCAGTGCACCCGTGGCCCATCTTGGCAGAGAAAGTCTCCTACACTTGCAACAGCTACGACCAAGGAGAATAAAGGCATATTACACGGCATACCTGTTTCCACCAGCACTCTCCTGACTACGTCACATCCACTTTAGATGCAAGTCCCAGCGCCATCTCTGTCTTTAGACACATTTGTAGGTGTGCTTTATTTCCAAGCACCTGGAACCCACCTGTGCAGCATCAAGGTGATGCTATAGGAGAGTACAACATCCATCCATGATTGGGGGACCTGTTGTTCCCACCTTCTATCAGTACAACTGGAACCCATCTGATTAAAACACAGGTAGTGCACTCACAGGGAACAATGTCTCACCTCTGATGGGGGGCCACTGTGTCACCACGTGCCATCAGAACTCTTGCAGCCCAACTATCCAGACCACAGGTAGGGTGATGGGAGACAGCACAAAACTTGCAGTGACTGGATATGCTTATGGACCTCCACACATAGAGAATACTGCCCCCCCTATAAAGAAAAAAAACAAAACAGTGGTGCTATGGGGGACAGCACCAGACATTTTTAGATAGACACATCCACTCGGAGTCAAAACACCTCCCTCCATCCCCCAAGTCATGGTGCCCCTCTCACTGTGGAGGAACCAGGATTGCGTTCAGAGGCCACCACTCAGAGCAACTGTGCCTGTGACCTGGGCATGGTGAACACTGGCCTTGCATTTGGGGCACCTGCCCAGGGACTCGTAAGAGCCACCAACCAATTCCATCACAAACCTCAACAAACTGGGAGCAGATCTTCACCTGCAAAATGTGTAACCATAAATAGACTTTGCTCCACAAGAAAGGGGTTAGCCTCTTTACGTGAAAATTAACATGCTGATGGTCCTACATCAAGGCAGAGGACCACACCTCAGGGGATTGTGTACGTGTGTGTGGTGGGGGTGTTTAGGGTGAAGGGCAAATGAGCCCAGGGGAGAAGAACACTGGACTTGAGACATTCAATGTGGAGAACGGAAGACTGCTGCATGTATCAACTGTGTCATTCCTGGCCAGATGCTTAACTCGGCCAACCCAAGCTCTGGGCCAGTTTTCTCTGGTCTTGCAACTGTCAGGATGCCCTACCCCTTCTCAGTGGGCCCTTATCTTCCCCAGATTATACTATATTGTATTATATTAGATGCATTATGTATAATGGATAATGTATATAACCTTGCTTTTATTAATCAGCCTCTTCTCCTGCATTTTTACTCCATAACTCAGTTATAGAAGAAGAACTAACATATGAATGGTGAGGTGTTGAGCCAGACGTAAATAAGCAAAATTTTTCTACATCCCAGTGACTGGGATTTGGAAGTAGGCACACTTTATGACTGCATGTGCTGGTCCCTGAAATCTCATTTTGAGCTTAAGATATGATAATCCTGGTGGAAGGAAGGCCCAGAGGAGCAAGGGAAGGGTAGCCCACCCTTGCTTCTTTACCCTGTGCTTTTATCTCTCCCACCTCTCACCTCTCTGGCCTCAGTGGAGGCTAGACAATCTCTAATGTGTCATAAGAAACCACACTTTATGTTTTTAGTTTTAAAAATTGTTTAAATTTTTTGTGTGTGTGTCTTCTTATTTGATATAGACTTAGGCCAGTCATCCTTACACATCCCCACTTCACCCAGAGAGGATACATTTGGTTTAAACTAGGATAAACTAGATTTCTGAGTCTGAGGAACAAAGTAAGAAGGAGCTCATGGCTGCTCTGTGATTATTGAAAATTTATGTTTACTTAGAATTTATCATGCTGCTTAAAATTATCAGAAAAAGATCCTCTTTAATAACCAGAGTGGCTGTAATCTAATCTGTTAAAATATTAAATCACCAGTTCTACCTGACCTTAGAGTTCTGCAGGGTCTCCATTAGACTCACTAAAGGCAAAATTCTTGCCTTTGTGGAGTCTACGGTCTAGTAGGAGGGGAGAAAAGAAACACCAAACCATGCAAATTATCTGCTAGGTTAGCCCGTAACAATTGCTATGAAGAAAGAGTCCCCCAAAGCAGTATTGGGAGGACTGAGATTGTGGGGAGAGCGAGCAGAATTTTCAGTTTAAACAGTGGATAGGAGAAGCTTCATTAGAGACTTGTCCCTGTGATTCAGAGACAAAGGAAAAAGGCTTTCCTAGGAGAGGAGCTCTTTCTGATATGAGGACTCTTGAGCTCCAGGGTTACTGTGGGTAGAGGTTGGGGGAGGGGCTACCTGGGGGAGCAGATCCTATTGAAGCAAATAGGAAAAGTTAAGATCTAAGGGTTCTCATTTTCTCAGATCAGGAAACTAAAAATTAAGTGACTTGGCGAAGGTCACAGGGTTATTTCTGGTCGACCTGGTTTGAACACAACCCTGATCACACATTGTTTCATTTCTGCTTTGCCTCTAGCAGAAGCCAGCCTCAGGGTTCATTCCTGTATTTGGAAAGCTATTCAGTGTCTCTGCACATTACCTGTAGCTTAATTACTGGTTGATTTCTGTTGCCTGAAATAAAGGCACTTGGGATGAGTTTAGGTGGGGTGAAAGAGACAGGAGCAGGCCAAAGAGTCAAGGGGTCAAGTCTGGGAAGGGAGAAAGCCCCACGAAAAAGAGAAAGAAAAGAGGTGGTAAGGGAAAAGAGGCTCAGGAAGCACAGCTGCGACTTTAACACCCCCCTGCACACTGCTCTGCCTGCAGAGGGGCCATGCTGGGACTACGTGTCTGCAAGACTTTAAGAAAGTTGGCTTCAGGTCACGGCTTGGTGGGGCCTCCTACAGCACTCAGTCTCTTAACTGTCACCTCCTAGATGATGGATTTTGGCAACAAGATGGTCAAATTTATTGAGGGGATGAGGGAGGGGCTGCAAACCCTCTGGAGAGGGAGAACTCCCAAGTGAATCAGGTCATCCTCCCTGCAGAAGAGGGGCGGAGAGAGCAGTCAACTGGAAGACGGGGGGTGGTCCATTACGTTCTAATTCCCCACCCCTTATAGCCATGTGAACATCTATGGCCTTGGGCACATTCTACAAAGGGGTAAAAGTCCAGAAGGACAAATAACTGTGACTTTGAAAAACTACAGACTTGTAAGACAATGCCAGTTCACAGACACACATTCACACACACACATTCCTGCTCTAAAACATTGGTATGACACACTGATTCATCTCACATAAAGATACCATACCTAAACATGTGCCCACCTCTTAACTCCCTCCAATGGCCAGTTCTTTCTTTTTTCTTTGTTACATTTATTTTTAATTTCAATCACAGTTTACATTCAATATTATAATATATTCGTTTTAGGTGCATAGCATAGGGTTAGACAATCAAATAATTTATCAAGTGTTCCCCCAGGTATTTTTAATACCGGCCTGGCACCGTACATAGTTATTAAAATATTAATGCCTATATTCCCTATGCTGTACTTCACATTCCCATCACTATTTTGAAGATTGTATTTATTTATTTTTAGAGAGAGAGGGGAAGAGAGGGAGACAGAGAGGGAGAGAAACAGCAATGTGTGGTTGTCTCTCACATGGCTCTCACTGTGGGGACCTGGCCTGCAACCAAGGCATGTGCCCTGACTGGGAATTGAACTGGGACCCTTTGGTTCCCAGCCCATGCTCAATCCACCAAGCTATACCAGCCAGGGCTCCCATCACTATTTTGTAACCACCAATTTGTACTTCTTAATCCCTTCCCCCTTCTTTTTTTTACTCAGCCCCCTAATCTTCCTTTCTTCTGGCCACCATCAGTCTGATCTCTGCATCTATGAGTCTGTTTCTATTTTGTTTGTTCATTCGTTTTGCTCTTTAGATTACACATACAAATGAAGTCATATGGTATGTGTCTTTTTTTGTCTCACTTATTTCACTAACATAATATCCTCTAGGTCCGTCTTTGCAAATGGTAATATTTTATTATTTTTATGGCCAATAATATTCCCTTGTCCATATGTACCACTCTTCTTTATCCACTTATCTGTTGATGGGCACTTGAGTCACTTCCATATCTTGGCTATTGTAAATAATGCTGCAATGAACACAGGAGTGCATATATTCTTTCTTTCTTTCTTTCTTTCTTTCTTTTTTTAAGATTTGATTTATTTATTTTTAGAGAAAAGGCAAGGGAGGGAGAAAGAGAGGGAGAGAAACATCAATATGTGGTTGCCTCTTGAGCACCCCCTGCTGGGGACCTGGCCCACAACCCAGGCATATGCCCTGACTGGGAATTGAACTGGCGATCTTTTGGTTCTCAGACCTGCACTCAATCCACTGAGTTACACCAGCCGGGGCAGGAGTGCATATAGTCTTTCAAATTAGTGGTCTGGGTTTCTTCAGATATATACCTACCTTATGGCCACAGATCATTTGTCACTGAATATAGGTTTCACAAAATAAGCACATATAGGTCCAAGTCTAGGGTCTGTCATTTAGAAGAATGTTTGAATTGCAGCCTACTTTATCCTCACTCTTAGGACAAGATAAGTACAGAACAGTGATTTATTTTCAACTGCTTGGGTAAGTGTCCAACTGCAGATTAAATCTGCTAATGCACGGGTCTCGGATCTGCATTTTGGAAAAGTGGCAAAAATTCTTATTTTTGCAGCTTTTAATCTTATCTAGTTTTCTCAGACAGGAAACTGATATTTTAATGTTAATCTGATCTTTGTGTCTTTATTTCAAGTATTCAAGAATCTGTAGTAATAGGGGTGCAATTTTACCCCCCAGAGAACCCAAACACACTCTCATTGGGATGAGTAAAATACCAATAGCATATCTCCCAATCAAGCTTTTGTTAAATGTTACCTATCCCGGAGTCTAAAGCTTTATTCTCCCATATCTACCTGAAAAATAACCCCCAATTTGCACCAGCCAGTGGGGCTTGTTGGCTGGGCATTGTCCCACCAAAGCAAAAGGTCACCGGTTTGATTTCTGGTCAGGGCTCATGTCCCTGGTTGGGGTTTGTGTGAGAGGCAGCTGAATGACATTTCTCTTATACACTAATGTTTCTCTCCATTTCTTTCTTCCTACCTTCCCCTCTTTGTAAAATAAATAAGTAAAATCTTTAAAAAAATAACCCCCAATTCAGTCACTGTAAATTGAAACGATGTCGGGTATCTGCTTATTTTATGAGAGCTAGTTTCAGGGAGGAATAATCTATAGCTGTAAGCTAGCCTTAAAATGAAAAGAGGAAACAACATAGAAATAGTCATCTCTACCACCTCAACCTTTAATACAGAGGAAGGAGTACTAAGTGCTGTGAGATTCTCATCATTCTACCAATCAGACAATCACTCCTCTTGGGAAGAAGTAGTTACAAGGGTGAGGGAGAGACAAAAATAGCTTTCCCATTAATTCCCAAAGGGAAGAAGTTTCCATTATAATAATCCAAAGAATTGAGAAGAAAATTACCCACAGCCTAATCCTCCAAGGTACCTACCTGTATAATACATTTTTAGAAGAAGACCCATGGGGAAAAATATACTCTGTCTTTAGCTCCAGAAATAGTTATATTTCTACACAGCTTCAAACTCTATTTGCCCAAAATGTATCCATCTCTCCTTCCTCAAAACACATTCCTCCTCCTGTTTCTTAATCTTGGGAAATGGTGCAATCAACCAAAGATATGGTGCTATTTTTTTTTGTCCTTCCCTTTTCTTAATGTTTATATAAAAACAATAACTACATTTTATAAATTCTACTTCTTTCATATCTCTCTCTTCCTACTACAATTATCTTAGTTGTCTTGATTACTCCAATAACATTCCAGTATACTTCATTGTTTCCTACCCTGTATTACAACCGGCTATATGTTTTGACCAAGTTATCATAATATCTAAGCAGTAGATTAAAATTGCATATTTATGTATTGATCTCATTGGTTTGACTACAAGCACTGAGAATGTAGACATTGGGTTAGCCAAAAAGTTCACTTGTTTTTTTCCATAAGATGGCTCTAGTAGCACTTAGTGGTCTTTAACTTCATTTGAAACAATTTTGTTAGATTGCATTGTGACAGCTGTCTTATCAGCATGCATTTAAAAAAACATATGAACACGGGTGAATTTTGTGTAATAATTTTAATATTGAAGATGGAAGAAAATTAGCAACATTTTTAGCATATTATGTTTTATTACTTCAAGAAAGGTAAAAATGCAACTGAAATACAAAATAAGATTTGTGCAGTGTATGGAGAAGGTACTGTGACTGATCAAATATGTCAAAAGTGGTTTGTGGAGTTTCATGCTGGAGATTTCTTGCTGGATGGTGCTCCATGGTCATAAAGACCAGTTACAGTTGATAGCCATCAGTTTAGGACATAAATTGAGGGCCATCAACATTATGCTAGTTATACCATGTGAAAGATAGCTGACATACTCAATATATCCAATTCAATAAAATTATTGGTGAAGATGAAAAATATGTTTTATATTTTATGGAAAAAAACTACATGGAATTTTTGGCCACCCCAATACTATGTCATGGTCACTATCATTAACATAATTACTTTTCCTTCTTATGTTAGATACTTTTGAACTCATCCTAACTTTTATTTTAATTCTGAAAAATAATATAGGACCTTATAATTTTAATACTATTTCCATGGGAATCATCCAGCCAAGATGGAGGCATAGGTAGATACACTTTGCCTCCTCACACAACCAAAAGAAGGACAACATATTTAAAAACAAAAAATTAACCACAACTGCCAGAAAATTGACCTGTATGGAAGTCCAACTACCAAGGAGTTAAAGAAGAAACATCCATCCAGACTGGTAGGAGGGGTGGAGATGGGCAGCCAGGGTAGAGAGGACTCTCATCAAGGTGGTGGCTGGATAATCAGGGCTGGCAAGGCAGCAGCTGGAGGAGTGGGTGTTTCCACATTTGCATGCAGATAACCGGAAGGGACAACTGGGGAGTGAGACAGACTGCACAAACCAGGGTTCCAGCTCAGGGATATAAAGCCTCAAAACCTCTTACTGGAAAAACCAGTGGAGGTTGAAGCGTCAGGAGAAACTCCCAGCTCATAGGAGAGTTTGTTGGAGAGACCCACAAGGTCCTAGAACAGTACACAGACCCACCCACCCAGGAGTCAGAATCAGAAGGGCCCAATTTGCTTGTGGGCAGTGGAGGAAGAGACTGAAGCCAGCTGAGAGCTCAGCAAGTGGCATTGCTCCCTTTTGGGCTCCTCCCCCACATACAGCTCCACAACGCAGCCAAATGGGTGGCCCTGCACTGGCAAATATTTAAGGTTCTGCCCCTTACTACATAACAGGTGCAGCAAGACAAAAAAATACGGCCCAAATGAAATAACAGATCAAAGCTCCAGAAAAAATACAACTAAACAATGAAAAGATAGCCAACCTATTGGATGCAGAGTTCTAAACACTGGTCAAATCAGGATTCTCACAGAATTGTTTGAGTATGGTCAAAAAATAGAGGAAAAAGTGAAGGCTATGATAAGTGAAATAAAGGAAAATGTACTGGGAACCAACAGTGATGGGAAGGAAACCAGGGACTCAAATCAACAGTTGGGAGTAGAAGGAAGAAATAAACATCCAACCAGAACAGAATAAAAAGTCAAGAATTTGAAAAAATGAGGAGAGGTTTAGGAACCTTCAGGACAACTTTACACATTCCAGCAACTGAATCATAGGAGAGCCAGAAGAGGAAGAGCACGAAATTGAAAATTTATTTGAAAACAAAATGAAGGAGAACTTCCCCAATCTGGCAAAGGAAATAGACTTCCAGGAAGTCCAGGAAGCTCAGAGAGTCCCAAAGAAGCTGGACCCAAGGAAGTACACAATAAGGCACATCATAATTTCATTACCCAATATTAAAGATAAGGAGAGAATTTTAAAAGCAGCAAGAGAAAAAGAGACAGTTACCTACAAAGGAGTTCCCATAAGACTATCAGCTGATTTCTCAAAAGAAACCTTGCAGACAAGAAGGGGCTGGAAAGAAGTATTCCAAGTCATGAAAGTCAAGACCCTACATCCATGATTACTCTACCCAGCAAAGCTATCATTTGGAATGCCAAGGCAGATAAAGTGCTTCCCAGATAAGGTCAAGTTAAAGGAGTTCATCATCACAAAGTCCTTATTATATGAAATGTTAAGGTACTATTCTAAGAAAAAGAAGACACAAAACAGGAACAGTAAAATGACAACAAACTCACAACTACCAACAAGTGAACCTAAAAAAACCCAAAACCAAACTAAGCAAACAACTAGAACAGAAACAAATCCACAGAAATGGAGATCACATGGAGGGTTATCAGCAGGGAAGGGGAGAGGTGAGAGTGGGAGAAAAAGTACAAGGAATAAGAAGCATAAATGGTATGTATAAAATAGAGAGGGGAATGTTAAGAATAGTATGGGAAATGGAGAAGCCAAAGAACTTATATGTATGATCCACGGACATGAACTAAGGGGGCGGGGGATGATGGTGGGAGGGGCAGTACAGGGTAGAGGGAATAAAGGGGAGAAAAAATTAGGACAACTATAATAGCATAATCAATACAATATATTAAAAAAAGATTTCCATAGATGTATCATATTTTTCCTACTTTTGGAACTTAGCTAATTCACTCATTTACTCCATTTTTTCTCTTGTAGGTATTTAAAAATCCAGATCACTTTGGTAATCAGGTACAATATAAATACGTTAAATAATATAAACATTACTTCAACAGAGAGACCTGAGATGCCAGTCGGCAATGTCTTTGGGGACAATTAGTTTCCTATAACTAACATTTGTAGAACAGTTAACTTGTTCAGTGACTGCCTGTGAGGTTCTATGTCTTTTGATACCTGTAGTTTCAGTGATAACATGCTTAAATCCAATTCCACTTTTAACTCTCAGGTATTAATACATTTACTCCTGGAATGCCATTTCATTTCAAGTTCTATGGTTTTGACCTTTTAAACATTATTAATAAATGTCAAAACTCTTTTTGACCTCATCATCTTTGAGACGTGCTTCTAAAAGTACTGCTGAGAGTCATAATATTAATTTCTTTAAATTGCTGCAGATAAGCTTATAGGAATGTGAAAATAAACTGACTAATAGATTTTCAATGTTGTTACCTAGAATCTTTGGGTTATTTAGAAATATTTCTAGGGCCCTGGCTCGTGTGGCTTAGTGGATTGAGCGCTGGACTGCAAAGCAAAAGGTTGTTGGTTGATTCCCAGTCAAGGCACATGCCTGGGCTGCAGGCCTGGTCCCCATTAGGGGTGCATGAGAGGCAACCACACATTGATATTTCTCTCCCTCTCTTTCTCCCTCCCTTCCCCTCTCTCTAAAAATAAATAATAAAATCTTAAAAAAGAGAGGAATACTTCTAGGGTTCTGTAAGCGGGGAAAAAAGCAGATAATTGGCTGAAAGGATATTCTTGTCTTCCCTTCGTTTCTGCTTCAGCCATAGTATTCTATTCTGTGGAGATTTGTAGTGGGGAGTTTAAACAATATTTTGAAAAGGACTATATGATTTCAGATCTATGTAATCATTGATATAAGGAATGTGCAAACCTGTAGAGAATTTTCCTAAGGAGTTATTTGAGCCAAACGGACAATAAATATATGCTGAGGAGCAAGATCTCAAATGCTCCAGAAAAATAACAGTTTTGCAGCTTCTATTACACATTTGAAATTAAGGAGAGAGTGTAAGAATTATTACATGAGGTAGAAAAAAGCAAGGCATGGATTGGATTACAAAAGAGTTAACAAAATTATGTTATCCCTTGAGGGCAATGCCCTCTTTGAGGGGTATTACTTCTGGTGTTTCAAAGGTGTATTAACTCAGATGCAAAAGAACAATAGGGATTGAAACCTTTCACTAAAGAAGTTCAAGGCCTGGGACAGGACTACCACCGTGACCTGCCCAGTTAGGAATCTATGATCAGATCACTTTTGAGGTTACTTTCCTTAGAGCCTCTTTTCATTCACATAATTGTTAAAGGCTTTCATTTAATCCAAGATTTCTTCCTGTTCACTTTTCCTTAGAAATCTTACTCTAACTACAGTTCTCTAACTGTATTCTCAAACTGTAGTCTTCATTTTCATCTCCTACCCAAAGCCTTCGTTCAGAGTGTAATGATGCTTTAGTTAATCATGAGTGGGCCTCGTTTTTTGGAGTTTAGTGGAATTGTTTACTCCATTCAAAAATTCATCTACCTGCAGAAGGGCCAGCATCTTAATATGTAACTTTTTTTTTTGGTATTTTTGCCACTTTATTACTCATATTTTTTATCTTTTACTTTTTAAAAAATTATTTTATTGTTGTTCAATTACAGTTGTCTGGATTTACCCTCCCCCCCAACCCCAGGTAAACCCACCTTCCTCCCTTGCTTCCACCCTCCCCCTTGGTTTTGTCCATGTGTCCTTTATAGCAGTTCCTGAATACCCTTGTCCCCATTATCCCCTTCCCCCTCCCCTCTGGTTACTGCCAGATTGTTCTAAACTTCAATGTCTCTGGTTATATTTTGTTTCTCTGGTTATATTTTGCTTGCTTACCTCACAAGCATCTTGGCTGTGACTGATCTGAATTCCCCGGTAGCTGATCTGGCTTCGGTGCCTTCTCACATGAGTCCTTATATAAAACCTTTTAACATTTCATATAGTAGAGGTTGCGTGATGATGTACTCCTTGAACTTGACCTTATCTGAGAAGCACTTTATCTGCCCTTCCATTCTAAATGACAGTTTTGCTGGATAGATTATTCTTGGTTGTAGGTCCTTGATTTTCATGATTTGAAATATTTCTCTCCAGCCTCTTCTTGCTTGGAAGGTCTCCTTTGAGAAATCCACTGACAGTCTTATGGGAATTCCTTTGTAGGTAACTGTCTCCTTTTCTCTTGCTGCTTGTAAGATTTTCTCCTTATTCTTAATCTTGGGTAATGTAATTATGATATGCCTTGGTGTGTTCCTCTTTGGGTCCCGCTTCTTTGGGGTTCTCTGAGCTTCTTGGATTTCCAGGAAGCCTATTTCCTTTGCCAGATTTGGGAAGTTCTCATTCATTATCTGTTCAAAAATACGTTCAATTCCTTGGTGTTCCTCTTGTCCTTCTGGTAGCCCTATGATCCGGATGTTGGGTTGTTTACAAATGTCTCTGAGGTTCCTGAGTCCCTCCTCATTTTTATGAATTCTTGTTTCTTCCTTCTGGTCTACACTATTGGTTTGAGTCCCAGCTTCCTTTTTTTCCCTACTGGTTCCCTGTAGATCATCCCTCATTATCTTTATCGTATTCTTC
>PVJI01024075.1:0-22517 GCA_004026765.1 Micronycteris hirsuta
CACCTCCTTTGCAATCAAAATCTATGTATAACTTTGGACTCCCCCAAAACTTAGTCATCCATCAGTAACCATGGGGGTGGCTCCAGGACCCCCATGAATACCAAAATCTACAGATGCAGTCCCCTATATATGGTACATGAGTAGATCAATGCATACAGTCAACCCTGAGATTCTGGGACTACCAATCATGGAACGAAAACAGCACAGGTATTTATTTATTTTTTTAATCTGCATATAAACAGATGTCCACAGTTCAAACCCATGTTGTTCAAGGGTCAGCTATATATATATTGAATGCCATATAGCCTTAATATTTGATGATTAACTGAAGATTCAAGAACAAGGAGTTACCCCCTTTTGCACATTTAGGTTACAAACCTTCCCATCAAATAAAAACACTTTCAAAAATTGAAGTATCAAATCCAAATTATCTAACTAGTAAATGCATTAAATAAATCTTAGATTCAGAGAGTCTGAAAGGTGAAAAAAATCTTAGCAAGTATTTAATCCAACTATTGCATTTTATAATTATAAAGTAAGAGGTCAAGAAAGGTTTGTGGAAAATCTGCCGTTAATTAGAAACAGAAATTACAGTTACTTCTCCCCACTCATTCCATGACCTCATGCTTCCAAAAATATGCCTGCTATTATTTTGTGAAATGGTTTATTTAAATAGTAGAAATGAACAGTTTGCAAAAATGTAAACATATCTATGTTTTTAAAAAAACATTATTTACAAGTGGCATACAAAATCAAACAAAGGGTCAAACTTAGTAAGCTTTACACTTTACTTTCAATTTATACATCAAACCAGAAGCTAACTTATTGATGGTATCTGAGATAAAACTTCTATGTATGTATATACTATTTTTAAAACAATGTTTTGATAGCCCTGCTAGTGTGGCTCGGTTGGGTGAAGCATCATCCTGTGTACCAAAAGGATGCAGGTCCGATGCCCAGTCAGGCACATATCTAGGTTGTGGGTTTGATTCCCAGTCAGGACCTGATAGATGTGTCTGTCTCACTTTGATGTCTCTCTCTCTCTTCCCCTGCTATAAAATCAATAAACATACCCTCAGGTGAGGATTTAAATAAATTAAATTAAATATAAAAATGTCTTGAGGCAATTTTTGAAGCTAAAAATGTTTTGAGGCTATCAATTCCTCCACTTTCTAACCTGCCCTCCACTCGCTGTCCTCTGCTCTCCATCTATGAGTTTGTGTCTTTTGTTTGTTAGCTCAGTTTGTTCATTAGATTCCACATATGAGTGAAGTCACATGGTATTTGTCTTTCTCTGACTGGCTTAGTTCACTTACAATAATGTTCTCCAGATCCATTCATACTCTCACAAAGGGTAAAATTTTCTTCTTTTTTTACATCTCAGTAGAATTCCACTGTGTAAATGTCCCATAGTTCTAGCCACTCATCACTGATGGACACTTGGGCTGCTTCCATATCTTGACAATTGTAAATAATGTTGCAATGAACATAGGGGTACATATGTTCTTTCAAATTAGTATTTTAAGTTCCTTTGGATATATTTCCAGAAGTGGAACCATTGGGTCAAAAGGCAGATCCATTTTTAATTTTTTGAGGTGTCTTCATACTGCTTTGCACAGTGGCTGCACCAGTCTGCCTTCCCACCACCAGTGCAAGAGTGTTCCCCTTTCTCCACATCCTCACCAGCACTTGTTGATTTATTGATGATAGCCATTCTGACAGGTGTGAGATGATATTTTGCTGTCATTTTAATTTGCGTTTCTTTGATGATTAGTGGCATCAAGCATCTTTCCTTGTGTCTATTGGCCATCTGTATGTCCTCTTTGGAGAAGTGTCTGTTCAGTGCTTTGCCCATTTTTTAATGGGTTGTTTGGTTTTTTTGGTGTTAAGTCTTAAAACTTCTGTACAAATTTTGGGTATTAACCCCTTATCAGATGTATTGACAAATATATTCTCTCATTCTGTGGATTGTCTTTTCATTTGGTGGATGATTTCCTTCTCCATGCACAAACTTTTCAGTTTGATGTAGTCCCATTTGTTTATTTCTTCTTTTGATGCCCTTGCTGGAGAGATATGTCAGATAGAGTGTTGCTGTGAGCCATGTCCGAGATTTTGCTGCCTATGTTTTCTTCTACAATTTTTATGGTTGGGGGTCTAATATTTAACTCTTTGATGCATTTTGAATTTATTCTTGTGTGTGGTATAAGAATGTGGTCTAGTTTCATTTTCTGAACATATCTGTTTAATGTTTCCAACACCACTTATTGAATAAACTTTTTTTAGCCCATTGTATGTGCTTGTTTCCTCTGTTGAATATTAACTGACTATAAAGGTATGGGTTTATTCCTGGGCTTTACATTCTCTTCCATTGATCTGTTTTTATGCCGGTAACGTGCTGTCTTGATTACTATGGCCCTATGGTATAGTTTGATGTCAGGTAGTGTGATTCCTCCAATTCGTTCTTCTTTCTCAAGATCGCTATTGCTATGCTGGGCCTTTTTTAGTTCCATATAAATTTTTGAAATATTTGTTCTAGTTCTTGAAATATGTCATTGGAATCTTGACAGAAATTTCATTGAATCTATAGATTACTTTGGGTAGCATGGACATTTTAATGATGTTAATTCTTCCTATCCATGAACACGGTATGTGCTTCCATTTATTTGTATATTCTTCAATTTCTTTCTTCAGTGTCTTATAATTTCCCAAGTACAGGTCTTTTGCATCGTTGGTTAGGTTCATTCCTAAGCATTTTATTCTTTTTTTAGCAATAGTAAATGAGATTGTTTCCTTCATTTCCCTTTCTGTTGGTTCATTATTGGCATATAAAAATGCAACTGATTTCTGGATATTAATTTTGTATCTTGCTACTTTGCTGGATTCATTTGTCAGTTCTAGTAGTTTCTTGGTGGAATCTTTGGCATTCTCTATATACAGTATCACATCATCTGCAAATAATGACAGTTTTACTTCTTCCTTTCCAATTTGGATGCCTTTTATTTCTTCTTGTCTGATTGCTATGGCTAGGACTTCCAGTACTATGTTGAATAAGAAAGTTAAAAGCAGACATCCCTGTCTTGTTCTCAATCTTAAGGGGAACTATGCAAGACTTAAGGGGAACTATTCAAGTAAAGGGATTAGACTAAACTGCATCAAAATAACCAGGCTAAGGAACGTTGTGATTATTCAGTATGAAACTGTTCCTATCCACTGAGTCAGCAATTAGAAAGTCTAATATGGCTATTAGGAGCAAAACCTTTTCAGAAAGTCTTGAGTCCCTTCTTACTGACAAGTATATGTGTTTCCAAAAGAGCCCAAGTCAAAAAATAAAAATTGTAAGATAACTCAAATTTTAGAAGCAAACACCTCTATGTTCCTACATAGAACACGAGGGCTAAAGACCAAGGAGAAGGAGAAAGGGAAAAAAAGGAGTGAAGGTGAAGTAAGGAGGAGAAGGATGAGGAGGAGGAGCAGGTATAAAGAAAAAGAAAAGGAAGGAGAAAGGGTGAGAAGGAGGAAAAAGAACAGGGGAGATATATAAAAAACACAATGTTTGCAATTTGGGATTGCCTCCACCTGTAAATCTAACCTCGGGTCCATCTGCAAATACAAACTTCCATTTGTCAACGTTGAAATAGCCATGGTTAATGTAAAAACAATTAATAGATTTTCTAGCAGAGGTAAGCACTGACAATCCAGATTAGCTCTTTCAACAAGACTATAAAACCAAGACTCCCTAGAGCCTGTGGATGGGAAATATATTAATATCAACTCTGTGACCACTCAGCATCATGACATAAAGTGTCTGTTCAGGAGGTCATTTCCAAAATGTATCCCATACATCTTCATGCACAAGAGATGATAATTTATCACCTAGACACAGGGAGCTACTGTAAACTAATCCAAACTGCTGATGATACACTAAATCAGTTTGAGTGATGAGTATAAATAAAGCTGCAAGGAAGTACTGAAGGATACAGATCTATCTGATCAATGAGGTGTCAGAAGGCAAATGAAATGCAATGTTGACAAGCATACAGTCCCTCAGTTGAAAATTAACCAAATCAAGTATCAGAACATAAAGGCACACATTAACACAAGCTTCAAATGAAACTTTAATATATGGGACACAGAGGGTGAATAGTTTGTTTCAGATAAAATTGAACAGACTGGGTCAGTAGAATTGGGTGAATTAAAAATTGATGTATTTTGCATACCATAGAAAGCACGACAGGATAAAGAAAAATGTTGCAAAACAATAATCCTTTCCAAATAATATATCTATGGTTATTCAATCTGCCAAGCAAATCTATACACACAGATGAGGAAAAAATAATAAAACTTGCATATAGAGAATTATTTCACATCAACCTGCTACCAGGAAATCATATTAAATTTGTGTTGACTTTATGAAAGCTTAGGTGTTTTCTGGAACTGTTCTGCTACACCTTCAGTGGGAAAAAACAAAGGAGTGGGGATAAGGAAGGACGTGAGTGCAGAAAGTTGATATTCATGGAGGGCACTCCTTGGGAAAAGATTTTCCCAACTCTGCGATCGGAATAGAGACTTTAGCACCAGCCCAACAGGTGCAATGGAACTCAGTTATTCTGAAGGAGTCCCTGATAGAAAGAGCTGATGAAAGTAAATTATAACCTCTGCTGGAACAAATCTGTAAAAAATATTTTCTAAGAAAATTATTCTTCAAGAAATTCATATTTTTTCTGTGTTGTATTAAGTAAATATAGCTTTGTCATAACATATTTAACTTTTGCTTTGTATTTTACTTTTTAGTTTATTTTCAGTAAAGATAGAATTGTGCTACTAAAATATGACCTGATCCTATATGTAGTTTATTTAAATTTCAAAATGAAAAGCTTAGTAAGAACAGATAAGATTGATTGCTCTCTCTGTCTTAGCGTAATTGTATTTCAGGTGAACATCAATTTACTTTAAAGGACACTTCTAAGTAGCAGAATGCATCATAAATAATTCATCAATCACAGCTGCTAGGAACATGATTTACTTCAACAGATTCAATGGAATGAAAGTTCTACTTTTCTATATCTGTGTTTGCTTTCTAGCCTTACCAGTCCTTCTTTTCTAAGAATGCACTCTCAGATTCCATACTTCATACTCTAAATATATATGATAAAATTGTTTCCTTTTCTCCTGTATGTAAAATATTGTATGTTCTAATTTAAAAACATTTAAATAGCTTTGGAACAAATAACGGTGTCTGCATATCAACAATAAAACAACAACATAAAAGGCACACATGAGAAAAAAGGCATTAATATTTTCTCAAATATATTTTTAGTAAGGTTAACATACTTCGTTTTCACTGTATATAAAATTTTAAATGGAAGACAAAAGAAGTTGACTCAAAAATATTTTGTAGATTATGTGTGATCTGATAGATTTGAAGCTTACCACAATTTTAAAATTGTGTATTAAAAAGATTCTAAATGGTACAACAGTTCGAGTTTTATCAGTTGGTATGGCACCTTATCTTTTTCATTTGTCAGAGTGAAAGATACTGCTTACCTCACTCATCCTAAACTTTTCTATCAAATTCAGCAATTTTGTATTAGCAATTTTCAAAGCTATAAAAAATCTTTAAAATAAATATGACGACAAGGAAAAAAGTAAGAGAAAATAGGAAGCATATTACTTACCTGCAAACCCCTCTGAAACACGGAATGGCCCATAAAATTAGCCAGCATTCTAATTAAGGCAGCGCCCTGTAGAAAAAGAGTATTTTCTTAAAAAAAGGAAGAAAGGAATTTCAACCAAATAACATGATTCTAAAATCATCCTATATCAACTGAAAATAGTTTGATTCACTCATGTTATTTTATTCTAAATAACAGTTAAGAAATAGAAACATCATAAATACAATATTATTTTTACAGGTAACAATTACATTTATTTCAGTTTTTTTATTATCTAAAACTAATGACTTCAAAATAGAAATCTCCTGGATAGACTATCTCAGGGCAATAATAAGCTGTAATTCAGGAGTAATAAAAATGTTGTTAAGCACTATATATGACAGAGTTAATAAAACATGATTCTTGTACTTACAAATTCATAATCTAGTACAAGAGAATGCCTGTGTTAATAAATAATCATATTAAAATATAGCATTGGAGTAACATAGCTACTTACTCCAACCCTGGCTTAACCAAGAAGAGTTTAGCTACAGAAGTAGAGAGTAGGGTGACCCAGCCGTCACGCTGCTTGGCTTCAAATCCTGGCTCTGTCCCCTTCTTGCCATGTTGACTTAAAAAAAAAAAATTTAACCGCTCTGTTCCTCACTTTTATCGCTCATAAATACAAGCAATAACAATCCCAATTTGATACACTTATTCTGAAGCTTAAATGAATTAATAACTGTAAAGCACTTACAACGTGGTCTGAAAATAGTAACCACAATACGAGTGCTAGCTATCAGTATTATATTGGACTAATCATTTTTATTTCCTGTCGGTTTCTTTTAGAGGCTAGCTGTGGCCACATATCCATACATAAGTAAAATGTGATTGATATAAATATTTAGAGTAATGGAGAAAAACACTAATTTAGGAGTCTACCTCACCTTGAGAACAAATATTATAATATTGTAGAATAATATCAGTGCAAAAATGAGACACATAATCAATATGAAACATTCCAAGTAATGATACTTAAGCTTAGATGATTACAAATTTGTATGCAAAGTATAAATAAACTTTCAAAAAGGTATTTTAAGCTGTACACAATTGTTTTAACTATGGCACAGTGGATTATAAGCAGCAAAAGTTTATATCAAAGTAATATTAATAATAGCCTAGATATGGGAGAAATCCTTTGATGACTCACATATTAAATTCATTCTCCTTACAAAGTCACACTCTCCAGTAACTCATTTCTTACTAGGTTTTTTTTTTAATTGAATTTCTTGGGGTGACACTGGATAACAAAATTATACAGGCTTCAGGTGCACAGTCCTACAAACCTCATCTGTGCCCGGCACTGTGTGTTCACCACCCCGAAGCACGTCCCTGTCCACTGCCATTTGCCCTGGTTGTGGTGTCTTTTCTATAAGAGAATCATATCAACCACACAGGGACTCACCCCGTCTAGAACTGAACTGCAGCAGCCAGTCCAAAATGCAAGGAAGAATTTCCACTGTTACTAAAATTGTTCCCTAAAATTATGGAATTTTAATGAAATATAATACTCAGGCTCCATTGATCATCATTAAAGAAATGTTGCAAAAAAATTCAGTCATCACCAAAATTGCTCCAAAAATTAATATTTTATTTATAACTCAACAAATGTTAAACTGGATAAGGCATAGAGTTTTGTACTTCTGACATATTTTTCTAGCACACTTTGTACTCTTCGCTTTCTTGTGCTTCTTCCTTTTTAACTTCTGCATATTTGTATAGGTCCCTAAATATGAGCATTTATGACTCAATCTGAGGATCTGATTCGCATTCCCTTTAGAACTCATCAGCTTTATTCCTTGAATTTCCTTCACAAGCCCTCCTCCCATCCATTTCCCAATCTCACACACCCACCCTGAGGGTGGAAACTCAATTCTGCAGCAAAACTATGCTTTGCCACTTGAGGAGTAAGAGTTAGACTCTCGAGCAGTCATCTTCAACTTTCCTTCAGAACAGAATAACCATCTTCAGATGATTTAAGTATTTCCCTCCAGGTAATGATGACTGGGTCTCTTGTCGGGCTATTAAAACTATCAATTTAGCATGGTCTAATGGCAAAAGAGTCCTCTCTAATCATAATGAATGTACCAGTTTTCCTGTCTCAGTTGAGCTGGAGCAGAGTGCTAACAGGAAATAAAACCTAGAAATATAATCAATGTGTAAAAGTTATATCACTGAACTCCCTATTATTATTATATTGTGTAATTAAATTAACTTTCTTAAAATACGCTCGTGTTGCCCACTTGAACATTTTAAATTCCCCAGAGTAGCATGCAGTCTTCTGTATTTAACTGGCCTTTTCTTTCCAAAGCTACATTTTAAAAATCCTTATTTCATAAAGCTTCATGGGCAGGTGGCCTCTCCAAGTGTCATTATTCAGCCAACATACGCATGGCACCTCCTACATGGGCTTAAAACAAGAATCACACCCCTTAACACAGGCATAACTCATTGCAAATCTTTAAAAAAAAGAAAAAGAAAACACTGAATCTACTTTCATCACGTTTTTAAAACAATTTTCACCAAGCAAATATTATTTACAATTTTGTAACTTACACTCACTTATGATTCAGAATTCCACTCCCAACCAAACAAATTTGATGTTAGGCAGCCTAATCAGCTTTATGAGAAATAAGAAAACTATTTCTATAAGATTTTTATAATTTTGAGACTTCTCAAAAAACCTATCATTATATTTACTATGCTAAAGTTCAGGGAGATATTAGGATAGAAACTACTACCTGAGTTTTTTGAAGTTTCATAAAGAATATTCCAGAAAAATATAAACCCATAACTCGCTTAGCAATTTTCTATTTGGGGTATCTTTTTCATATAAGTTCATAGCTAAAATTTATTTTAATTAACATTATAATCAGTCTCTAAGATAGTAAACATCTGCAGAGAAAGGACTGTGTCTTCATGGCTTGGAATCCCCATGCCCTGTGCCTGGCACAGAGGTGTGGATCCCTTAATGGAATAACTAGGTGAGAGAGAAGGAGAAATTAGTTGCACACATAGCAATTACTTTGTATTCTTGAAGACTACTCAGACAGGATACAGAGTTTATTACTTTATTGGTATACCTTAGTGATAAGTAATCACTTTTGAAGACAGGGAGAGTGCAACTAATTTATTTCTTTAACATATGCTTATTGAGTAAGGCAGAGTGCTCAGTATCCTGTAGAATATAAATATGTATGCCACGAGCCTGTGTCCTCCAGGACGCCAAAGCCTTATGAGTGAGATGAGAAGATACAACACAGTGTAAGATGATTTGTAAGTAAATAAAAAAAATATTAAACTGTTTTTCAGGGGGAAAAAAAAGAAAGATTATTATATCTGGAAGGATGCGTGTCAAAGAAGATCGAAAGACAGACAGTGCATTCCTGTTAGACCTTAAAGGATGGGCAGGGTTCCATAAGCCGAGGTAAACAGGAAGCATTTGCACAATACGGCAGGAGTGGTCTTTGCAGACTCTTGCAGGTGAAGAGTGAAAAACATAAGTAGACTTGGTCTGTTTGACTCTACTATAAACCCATTGTGAAAAACAGTTCCTGGAACATAGTAGGTTCTCAATAAATGCTGAATCACAATAATGTAGGAGAGGCAAGCCCAAGATTATGTGAGATGGAAAAAGTGGAACTAGGTTTGAACTCCAGTGAGAATAAAATAAGGAGTCAAAAAATGTGGAAACGTGCAGAAAAATCCTAAGTCCTAGCTAAAATTATTAATGATATCATTCATTAAGCAACTACTACATGCCATATTCAGATTATTGTAAGAAAAATACTGTTACCTTTACTTCTCAGATTAGGTTTAAAAGGTTGTATAATTTACCCAAATTAACACAAGTAGTAAATTATGGAGCCAGGACTAAAACTCCACTTATATCTAACTCCAAAATCAGTCATCTTAATGAGTCTGGATTACTTTCTTGTGATCCCAACGTAAAAGAGTTACATGACACTCTCCAGAAACCTTGAGCATAGCAAGAACTTAGAAAGGGAATTCTTAGAGTTACTGAGAGTTTAGAATCAGTGGGTGTTCCCAGGAGATGATGAAGGGAAACCTAATTCACTGAGACGTAGTTGAAAGAGCTGACCAAGTCCTTTGTCCAGGACTGGCAATGGGATAGAAGACAGAAATTGGCTGGCATGACAGAACATGCTGATAGACTAGGAGGCATAAAGATAGTTTGGAGTAGATTCAGTAAGAACAAAGTTGAAAATAGTGATGTTTTTATCAGATGCTGAATGGAGATGTCCTCTGTAACCACTGAGCATGAGAGTGGAACTGAGGTGGGCACCTTCCAGTGAGACAGGGAACTCCTCTAATGGGAAGCTCTGGCTTCAGGACTCCCCATTGGCCTGGATGGATATTTCTTGCAATTGCACTGCTGTCTAAAATTCTTTCAGTTCAATGCTTCTTCTTTCCCTCTCTTTTTGCCTAGGCTGTGAACTGCCCTGTGATCTCAAGACAGCTCTCCCTATCTTCATTGGCTCCTTTCTCATATAAATACCTCACACACCATAGTGACTTCTTCTCAAAAGACCTCACCCAACAGGAAGGCTTTAGTGCTGAGGTCCAAACAGGTATAAATTATTGGTCTTTTATATTGGTATATTCCAATATTCCACTGTAAAGATATGTTTGCTTTTATATAGGGTATTAGCAGGTAAAAAATAATGTATCAGCCCTGACAAGTATGGCTCAGTGGGTTGAGTATCATCCTGCAGATCGGAAGGTCACTGGTTCAATTCCTGGTCAGGGCACATGTCTGGGCTGCAGGCTAGGTCCCCATTGGGGGTGAGCAAGGGGCAATGGATCAAAGTTTCTCCCACACATCAGTGTTTCTCTCCCTCTCTTTCTCCATTCCTTCCCCTTCTCTAGAAAATAAATAAATAAAATCTTTAAAAAAAGAAATAGTGTATCATTATATTCAGTTTACATGGGAGAGACAGAGGTAAAGGGTAAAGTAATTTGTCTAAAGTTACACAGGTATAGTAGTTACTGGAACTTTTTCCTAGACTTACACCCATAAATTCAGTGGCTGAGTTATTTGTTAGCAAAGAAACCTATAAGGTAAGACTTTCTCATTACTTTTTTTTTATTGTGGTTCCATTGCACTTGTCCCCACCCTCCTTATTACTAAAAGAATTAGTGTATTGATTCTAAATCAAAGTACTTTTAAAATGTAAATTTCTAAATAATCTGTCTGCATCAAATCTAGATATATGTCAAGAATATACAATGTTCTAACATGATTTGTCAGTGAATCATGGCTTTTGCTCTGGAGTAAATGCATACCTGAAATCCTCCATGATTTCTCAAAAACATGTGTTTTTTATTTGCTTGTTTGTTTGTTTTTTGTAATAGTACATAGTTATATTTAGGACCTGAGCAAAAAAAATAGAAATAAGATATCTAATCCTCAATATTTTTCATTTATATATTGATTGCCAAAAAGAAAGGCAGAGAGAGAGAGAGAGAGAAGAGGAATAGAACAAAAAAAAGACAGAAAGGAAAATAAATTAATTTTAAAATGGAAGCAGAATTAATGCCCCATTGCCCCCGCCACCCACTGTTGGAGCCTTGCAGCCCCCTGACTTTGCATTTCCCGAGGCCAAGCTCCTATCACTGCACAGCGGAATTAGTTCACAGCCTCCCAGTGACAACCCCAGATGTGATCTCACTTTCACAAGGTCATTCAATGGATGACGCCAGATTAATTTGGATAATGATTTCTGAAGAAGCATAGTGTCTGTGAAAAGTCCTACGTCTGTCATCTACTAGATGGAAGAGCTTAGTCATGTCTGTTGAGCTCCCCACATGTCTACAACTAGAATATGACAATAAAACCAACAAGGACTACTCCTGACAGCGACGATGATCATGGTAATGGTGATGATCTCACCTGGAGATTTTTCTGAGGATTCATTTACATCTCTCATGTAAAGCACCTGAAACTGTGTTTGGCATATAATACACTCCAACTAAAGTATTAGGTGTCCTCATCTTCATCATTGCCATCTTTTCCCTGTCAGCTCCCTGCCCGCAAAGCATTTTTAAAAATTTCTTTTGGTAGGAAATCAAGGCCATACACAATGAAACTTGCCATGACCTGCCGAGACTTTTTCCCAGCCTCGAGTTAAGCTGATCTCCTTATGATCCCATGAACACATCTTATACCCTCATGTTTTAATCATACTATTTACTTCAACTGCAAGGATATTCCTTTTCAATATTACATTCTAAACCCTATACATTATTCAAAAGCACAGGGAAAGGCCATACTATAATATTAAACTTCCCACAAATATATTAGACCTAAATGCTTTCTGTCCTCTGAGTCATAAATCTTTTGAATCTAAACTACACATTTTACTAAATTATTTTACCTCACTCATTAATTGATTCAAATAACTGTTCCTTCTTTCCACAGTTAGATGTGGGCTATTCATTTAGACTTGTTCTTGGCACACCTGTTTGCTGCCAGTGCCACAGTTCTTTCATTGCCAGAGAAAGATGGTCCTAGCTGCGAAAGCTATCCACCAACTACTCGCTGGTTTTGAATCAGTAATCCAAACCACAAGCTCATAGCCAATACACAGGTGCTCTATCTTCCTGATAATTAAATTCAGCATATATGCTAAACTAGGGCCTTCTGTTTTTTAGTATTCCCATGCAATAGTATTCAAACAAGGTAATCTATATGAAAATCAATAGGGAACCAAAAAATAAGACTACAGAGGGAGAGATAAGAAAACAGGGAGTTTTCAACAATGTCAAAAATACCACTTACATGAAAGCATTCAATTAATGAAATTTGAAACGGAGTAAGAATGTAAACTCAAATGAATGATCATGGAAAAAATATGAGAGCAGGAATTAACAAAATAGAAAATAAAGAAATGGTTGAGAAGATGAAAAGTAAAATATGTCATTATATGTGAAAAACACATTTCCTATGACTTAGCATTGATCCAAAATATATTTTAGTAAAACAGGAAGAGGGGGAAATTCATTAACATGTCAAAGGCCATTTCCTAAAAGTATACTGATTGATGAAACATTATATGTGTTCTTCCTAAAGATGGGAATAAGACAAGAATGTCCCCTACTAATACTTACATTCAAGAGCACAATAAAATAAATGAGCAAACAATAAAATTATGCAGCAAACAATAAATTGATGCAATAAATTAGCATCATTTAGAGATAATGTCAAAGTCCTTACAAAAATCCATGAAAATCTATAGAAGTAATCTATAAAATCCATAAAAGAATGCAGCAAGTTTATCTGACACAAATCAATACATAAAAATCAAGAGAGTTGATATAAATCAGTAAAAACCAATTTAAGTCATTTTTTAAAGAGTCCTAGTCTCAAAAGCAAAATGTAAACCAATATAACAAAACCAAAAATTATAGGGAGAAATTAAAAGTTGTTCTGCACTTTCATGGAGAAAATTAAATAACTTAATCAAAGGCACAAGAGCCTAAACATGAAAAATTATATTTCCTATAAAGCTAGAAAAAGCTATTATTATAAAAATGTCACATAGTTCTTAATTAATAATATAAAATCTTCAAAAGTTTTTCCAGAAACTGTCTTCATCTTAAAATTGATATGAATTGACAAATAGTTAACAATTGCAATTTTAAATCAGAGCAAGTCAGGGAGAATCACCACACCCAATATCAAACCAAAAATGCCACAGAGGTTAGACCTTAGCCAGGGCCACACGCATCAACCAGGGACAGGACGTGGGACTGCAAATGCACAGGAGCTGACATTGGTGATAGCTGTCAGGGGTCATATGACAAAAGAGTGGGACCAGGGCAGAAAGTTCAATAATGGACACTGAGAAGATTACCCCAGCAAAAATAAAAGCACATTTTACATCACAACATAAAAAAGCAACAAAAACATCCAAATAGATCAAAGAATATCATACAAAATTAAAAACTTTAAAAATATTAGGAAAACCTGTCAAAGCATATCTTTAAGAATTTGGGGTAAAGAATGGTACTTAAAAAGCATGCAGCATAAAAGAGAAAATGAACAAAGGGACTATGAATGAATTAAAAATATCTTATGACAAATTAAAAGTTAAATTAGAGTCTTATTAGCAGCCAAAGATTTGTATCCAGCATGCAAAGAAATGCTCTGATTTATCAATAATTAAATAAATAAGCAAACAATTGCTGAAAAAGACCCCACAGGAAAATGTGCAAGGGATTCACACACCAAAAATTCAAAAAGAAATCCAAATGATAACAACTATACAAAAAATACCTCATCTCACTAATAGACAGGAAATGCAAATTTAACAGTAAGACAGCATTTCACAGCCATAAGTCTGGCCAAAAAATGTGAGAATTTAATAATACCAATATAGATAAAAATGTGAGGAAACAGGATTTTTCAAACATTCTGGTGGGGGTACATGTACAGGTACAAATTCTTTGGGGAGGGAAACTGCACACTAAGGTAAGTTTAAAGACTGTGTTATTCATGAAATGAACAAATAATTATTGAGCGCTTGTTATATGAGACACTGCTATAGGGACTGAAAATGATGCAAAGAACAGATCAAATAAACGTTCATGGAGTTTATATTCTGGCAGAAGAGGCAGTTAATAAACAAAGAATCTGCTTCCTACAGTCGTGCCAAGTACTGATTATTGCTATGCAGAAAAACAAAGCAGGGTGAGGAAATAGAGATTGTTGGGGGAGATGGGCTCTCCATGTTATTAAGGCAATCAGAAAATATTTCTCTAACAAATGACATTTAAGCGGAGGTACGGATTAAAAGAAGCAAGCCCTGTTGATAACTGGGGAAGAGCATTCCCGGCAGAGAGCAAACACCGATAAAGTTGTGTCTGCTTCGTGGTCATCTTGGGAAAGACAGGGAGAAGCATACAAATGAAAAAAATATATAATATTTATTAAATTTGAGTCTTCATAATAATAACAAAAAGGATAATATTTCTTAAATTTGGGTCTTGAGTACATGCAAACCTGTCAGTATTTGCTATATGTTTGAAAATTTTCTTTAGATTTTTATTTAAATATAGAGGTCTTAGGGAAAATTCCTCACCTAAAACACCTCATAATTGATTTCATTAAATGGTCTCCCATGCTTTATGTAAACTCTGTTTTCCTCTTACCTTAATCTCTGCGGTGGAAAATCCCTTATTCCCTTATTCTAAGACCTTTCTATTGATCTTCTAGGAATATTTTGGTGCTTTCATTTTTTAAAAATTTTAAATGAATGTATGTATTGGGTCGGCTATAAAGGTAATTTAGTTTTTTCCATAAGATGGCTCTAATAGTGCTTAGTTGTCTTTAGCTTCATTTAAAACAATTTTCTTAGACTGTATTGTGACAGCTGTCATATCAGCGTGCATTTAAAAAAATACATCAAAATTGCTGAATTTTTGTGTAACCATTTTAATATTGAAGATGGAAGAAGATACACAACATTTTCAGTGTATTATGCTTTATTATTTCAAGAAAGGTAAAAATGCAATGGAAACGCAAAAAAAGATTTGTGCAGTGTATGGAGAACATGCTGTGACTAATCGAACGTGTCAAAAGTGGTTTGTGAAGTTTCTTGGTACTATTGACATTTTGGTCAAATAATTCTTCGCTGTGGGGCTGTCTTAGGCATTGGAAGATGTTTAGCAGCACCCCTGGCCTCTACCCACTAGAAACCCATGTGGGAGATAGCCAACATGCTCAAAATATCCAAATCAATAAAGTTATTGGTGAAAATGAAAAATGTGTCTTTTACATTATAGAAAAGACTAGATTTTTTGGCCAACCCAAAACAATAAAAAGAAAAATGAAATAAGTTGAATTAGCCAGAAATTTGGAGTAACTCTTTAAACAATTAAGAATGTGTAAATAATTTTCTTTTAAAAATCAAACTATTAATATGCATATTATTTCAATTAAATGTTTAAGGTATTAGCAAAGTAATGGTTTAAGAATAATTGATATAGCCCTGGCTGGTGTAGTGCAGTGGATTGAGCATAGGCTGGGAACCAGAGGGTTCCAGTTCAGTTCCCAGTCAGGGCACATGCCTGGGTTGCTGGCCAGGTCCCTGTGAGGGCCATGCGAGAGGCAACCATACATTGCTGTTTCTCTCCCTCTCTTTCTCCCTCCCTTCCCCTCTCTCTAAAAATAAATAAAAATAAAATCTTTAAAAAAAAAGAATAATTGATATATGTGCATACATATTTTATTTCTGAACCAAATGGAATTATGAAATGTCCTAAACCAATAACAATGTTGAATGTGTAAAACTAATTTAATATTGTTTTGAGAATTCAAGAAACACCATTTGTTTGTAAAAAAATATATATAACAATCTAAATATTCTTTCATCCAAAATTCATTTTAGAACTTAAGAACAAGAGGCTATAAAATAATTGCACAAAGATATCAATGCCTTTTGTGTTTTTTGAATATCAGCAAACAAATGGTATACTTGTCACTTATTGTAAAAGAATTATTCCTTGTCTGTGACAGTTAAACTCCCACAATGAAATTTATCTTATTCAGAAAAATGCAACACGAATTAATGTTAGTGAACAAGGTGCGTCAAACATGTTGCATAAATAAGACTTTTAAAAATCACATATATTATTATGCTAACTAATGTCAAAGTAAATACTTAATAAAATCATTATAAATGAGGTTTAGATATGTTTTGAACAAAAAATACTTCCCCAATATCTGTCTAATATAAAAGATGACATAATTCTTAAAGAGGCATTGCTGGATTTAGTTGAATGCTAGCAATTTAAGAAAATATAATTGCCCTGGCTGGTGTGCTCAGTGGATTGAGCGCTGGATTGAGAAGCAAAGGGTTGCTGGTTCAATTCCTAGTCAGGGCACAAGTCTGGGTTGCAGGCCAGGTCCCCAGTAGAGGGGCACTTGAGAGGCAACCACACATTGATGTTTCTCTCCCCCTCTTCCTCCCTCCCTTCCCCTCTGTCTAGAATAAATAAATAAAATCTTTTATAAAAAGAAAATATAATTTACTATGCAAACAATTATATTAATGTAATAAAAATTTAGCATCAATTAAATATTTTTTCTGAAAAATAGAGTATAACACTAACTTTTAATAAATTAAGTTGTGCATTTTCTACATAATATAAACATTCACTTTTCTACTTTATAATTAAAATAATTAAAATGTATTCAAATATTTGAAATTTATCTACAAAGTAATTTATAAGTACAAAATTTAATTTCATGGTTAAATTCATTCTTCTTTCCTAAATTGTATTTTTATTATATATAGATGTATATAATTTTTAAGGTGTACAAAATAGATACTGCCTGTACTGAAAAAGAAGAAGAAACTGAATGGGCATGGGACTCTTATGAGAACAGTGTTCTCTTAAATCTAGCTCTTCTTTATAATCCTGCTCCTGGATTCTGGCCTGTATTACTTTTGAGTGACCATGGGAAGAGCCGTGTATCTAGTCTCCCTGCACTTCCCATTATTCTTGGCTTTGCCCAACTTATTCATGCCTGAAATTCCCCTACTGTTCCAAATAAATCTTAATGCTGATCTGACTTAAGTCTTCAGTAGACTCTAATGTCAGTTTTTTCTAATAAATATTCTCTAATTCAAGTCAGAATTAAAACTGCTATCACAGTTCTCCTACAACACTTGTTTCTCTATGTACTTCAACCTAGAGCACAATCTGTCTTATTTTGAAAATTTACATATAACAAATACCTTCTCTTCCACTAACAGGAGAGGGACCATGTCTTGCAAAACCCAGACTTTTGATGTATGACTATATACTCTATACATAACTATTAAACTAGATAACAAGTTTTAAATGTATTAATATGTAAAATAGTAACAAAAATGATAGTTATATGATAGGACAGTGAATAAGTATAGTAGCAGCAATATTTGGGACAAAGACTAACTCTCAGTAAATACTTCTCTTGTTTTCTAGAGACAAACCCATGTAGGGATGTCAGAAAGAAAATGCCGATTTTATTATTCATCTGCATTGACTCTTCTCTTTTGTAATGCCCAAAGTCATTATTCCCTTTTATAGATTTTCCCCTAATGTTTCCAATATTTCTTGATGCTTTTCCTTAAATAATCCATCCATTTAACCACTGAATTGCAACCCTTAGTAATAAAGATCTTCTCTGCATTTACACTAAAACCATAAGTACATGCCTCCAACACTCAGGTATCCAGGTGTGGACACCGTGCAGCCTGTGTTCTCGGGCTGGAGCGCCGCCAAGCGCAGGTGCGCTGAGTGGCGCCGGGAGGAGGACGCACTACGGGGGAGGGCAGGCCCTCCGTGCAATCTTTACATTACCAGGAAAGTCTGGTTTGCAAGTTATGAAGAACTGATTTTATAGTAATGGGAAATGTCTCTGCATATTGATGTTAAAAGAATTTTTTTGCGCCTTGGCTGGCGTGGCTCAGTTGGTTGAGAGTCCCACAAAGCCAAAGGCTGCGGTGGTTGGATTCCCAGTGAGGGCACAACCCTGCTTGAGGGCCAGTTTCCCAGCTGGCGGCGTGCGAGAGGCAACCAATTGATGTTTCTCTCCCTCACTGATGTTTCTCTCCCTCTCTTTCTCCCTACCTTCCCTTCTCTTTAAAATAAATGAATAAAATCTTTTTTTAAAATAAAGAATGTTTTTAAACTATTACATGTCATCAACAGAACAATGAGAAAATACAGTCATCTCAGCAAAATAAAATATTATTTAAGAGATTAATAACCAAGCCAAAGGAAGCTGGAGTCTTGAGGTAATATTTCTAAATCTTCTACTAATAGCTAACAAAAGGTAAGCAATCGCTACTGCCTGAGTTGCTAATAAAGAATATTTTAACAATGTTATCTTTAAAAAGTAAAAAGAAATCAATCCAGCCAAAGCACAACAACAGAAGGCATAGCCCTTTGCTCCTGAGGTTTCTGAGCAACTAGAGGCACAGATCACATGGATGTAATATTGGGAGTAAAATATAATACAGGAAAAATCATTCTATTGAGCATAATTTGAAATAACTATGCATTGAACAAAGAAGTTGTAGGTAAAAATGTCAGAGGGACATTAGAAGAAATCCAGAGACAGGATAAAAAGCCCTAGAAAATAAGATTAAGTATGTTTTCCTGGGAAAATGCCCAGCCAAACACTTAATAACAATTTTCAAATATAGGAAATGTTTAAATAAAGCCTGCGTAGTTGATTGATTTTCAACTCCACTGGGAGTTAAACAGCAACCCCCACACCCCCCCCCACACATGACTAAAACAGAGACCTGAAAGGAAGTATTTCTTAGTCACGAAAGACTTACTACTATTTGGCATTAATCAACACTGGAACATGTAGACTGACCTTCCAAAGAATACACTATATTTTCTTTTTGTATTGAGAGTTAAAATATTAATCCTCTAGAAAGTAGAATATTCTCTAGGGAGACCTACCATCATCAAACAGATGTGTATGGACACTTGTCCAGCCTCTCTCCAAGCTGGCACTTTCTTTCATTTATGCACTTATTCATCCATCTAACACAGCCCCCCACTAATATACGTGCTGCTCCAAAATCCTGCTCGACCAAAGGTCATTGTTATTCTTTTTTGAGGAAGAAGACAGTAGCCTAATAATTACCAACTGCACACACACACACACACACACACACATCTACTTAAGAAACAGAAGAAGCTAGAGTAGTGTCGTAAGATTCTATATGATTATATATAGTAAAGACAAACAAACCCAAGTCTAAAGTTCAATAATCTTACATTATACTGGACAGAATCTTTCTATTTTAGGATTCATTGGGCTAACTAATGTTTAAATATTTCATTATACTATACCATTATTTAGATTTGAAAGAGTTGATATTTTTAGAAAGGAGTAACAATTGTAATTGAAAAAGAAAGAAATATTTTTTTAAAACTGCTTTGATCTAAGCCTTTAGGAAATAATAAAATAATTGGGTTCTAAAATAAGGAGACAATATTTTTTTTATTTAAAATACACATGTTTAAAGAACAAAGTTATTTTATTTTAAAAAGGGATTGCCGATTTTCAAAACTTTTCTAAGGCATGTATAGAGTCAAGTGACTTTTTTCTAGATGACTTTAAAATGAAGTAAACTTGGGGCACAGTTCTATTCACAGCGTATTTCATGTAAACATCAACACCTTGTTGTCATAATCCATTTTATTGTAGGTGGTATAAATGTATTTTGGGAGACAGGTATTAAAAGATGCCTTCATGGAAAATTAAGATTCAAGTCAAGAAGACTTGAGACTTGGAGGTCAGTTCTCCAGACTTTTAGCTGTAATTTCCACATGAACAAAGTCACTAAGCATGACCATAAATAACCATGTCCTTTATATGGGCTCAGGATTGTCTTTTTTCTGTGAAACCCAGTACACACTAGCTGCTTACTCATCCAGACAGAATGTTGCCGGGCCTTCTCTCACAGCAGAAGCTTTATTTAGCAGTTGTACCGAATATCTCATACGTTCTGACACCACTGACAAGGACAAAAGCGTAGTACATTTTTTTCATTAAGCATCCATATGAGAAACTCTTCAAGGATGGGCTCACACAGGAGTTGATGAGCTTATTTACACAGATGGGCCATCACGGAATTCAAGAACAATATTAAATAAAGTCACAGTTCCAAACGCCACTGGGCTATAAAACAGAATTTGCCATCCAACTAGATCCATAATAAATAAAATGTGTTATCAGTAAAACCCAACATAACTAATCTCTCAATCATTGCAATTAATGCACAATGAAAATGGATCAGTGGAAATCTCCACGTCATTTTGTCACTCAGGTATATGAAGAAAAGCAAAGAACAAAAACATCTTATGATGTTTGACACTTTTTAATCTTCATTGTCGAATTCATTCACACATAATGTGACCAATTTTCTGGGAGCTAGGAAAATTATTTTACTGTCCCAATACTTGAAGGATAAGGGAAATAATTGCTTGAGGAAGGTTTTCTCTGTCTCCCTTTCTCTTATTCTGACTTCGGGGAGACTTTACAAAGATAATGAAATGCCCAGATTAAAGTTTCATTAAACCTCCTTCAGATGTTCTCAAGAAAATAAATTAGCCTCCTCAGGTACTTCCTCGAGAAGTGGATTCTTCCTTCCTGTGTTTCTTCTTTAGAAATGCAGAAGTCACAACTTCATTTTGGATGCTTGTGGGTGGCAGAGTGTAATGGGGAGCAGGCGAGCCTCGAAGACTTGGTAACACCTGCACACCAGTCAACAAGGTGTTCACCAGCCCCCCTCTGGTAAAACAGAAGGGCAACTTTCACCTCCGGCTTTTGATTTTTGTTTTCAGTGTGGCAAAGCACTGATGTATTCTGTACCTAGAGAATTTCAAAACTCAAAAACATACCATTCAAAAGAAGAAAATTTTACCCTTTGCAATAGCACGGATGGACCTGGAGAAAAGTATGCTAAGGGAAATAAGGCAGTCAGAGAAAGACAGATACTATATGATTTCGTGTATATGTAGAATCTCATGAAAAAACTGAACTAACAAGCAAAACAGAGACAGACCCATAGGTAGAGAGCAGGATGACAGCATTGACATGGAGTTAGGGGGTGGAAGGATCTAGCAAAAAGGAAAAAGGACTCATGGACATGGACACCAGTGAGGTGATTACAGGGGAGAAGGGGGTATAAGGGGGTTAAATAGTAATGGATTTAAATGTTAAATTTTTAAAATATTTTTAAATTTTTTTAAATATTAAAAAAAAAGAACATACCATCCAGGCAACCAAAGCAGCAAGCCATTGATCATGAGGCAACCTCATCTGATGCGGCGGATCATAAGCACAGAGAGCCAGTCTGTTTTTATAGGGAGAGAAGCAAATAGAATCTTGCCAGAGTTTATCCAGCAAGCCCACAGAATAAATTCATTGCTTAAATTTTTATTTGAGGTATAGTTTTGTGTAATGCCATTAAGGCAAATCAATAAAATATAAAATTTTGATATCTGAGTGAGGAGGAAGAAAATAATTTGAAGAAAACATATTGTAGTATTCCACATATCATACTTTGGAAAACACCACCTTTGTGGGATTAAATTTTCCCAAGACACATACATAAAAGTGTACAATGCCTTTTCTCCTAGTAATCTAAAAAGAAGCATTTAACACCTTCTAAGCAATATCTATATCATAGGTTCTGTTATTACCTTTTCAAACTTTAGCTTCTTGTACATGGCATCAAATTTCTACCTCTAAATTTCCTCCATTCTTTTTATAATCAATCAAAAAACAAAAAACAAACAACAACAAACACTGATTGCTGCCACTATCAGAAGCCCAGGAGAAATAGACCACCCTAATACCTGGTGATGTTTCTTTTATTTTAGAAACAATTAAAGGTCAACCTGAGTTTCTTATGGTTTAACATATAGGAAATGCAAAAGGGAAAAAGCAAATGACTCTTATTTCTTTATATCTGGGACAGAAGTAAAAGGGCTCTACTTCGCTCATAGCAAATCTCCCCCAAATTCTACCAGTAACATCATGACTCCAGGTGGCAACAAGGTCACTAATGAGATATTAAAATGAACTGATAAAAAACATCTGGTGCCAAGCTATAAAAACGTTTTCTCAAGCAGAAGTGGAAAATAGTAAAAGATTTAGCTCTTAGAGCATACGAGAGTGTAATCACGGTTCTGACGCAGGCATCAAGGCATGCTGAAAGGCAGGTGTGTCCTTTCCTGACCTTTATCTCAGAGGTGAGGGGTATG
>PVJI01024076.1:0-22509 GCA_004026765.1 Micronycteris hirsuta
GAGGGTGGTACAGACCGTGGAGGAGAATGGGGGGTGCAGTGTGGGAGGGTCCATGGATGGGAATGCAGGGAAATGGAGAGGATAGAGGGAGGGAGGAACCACAGAGCAGAATGGGGGGTGGTTGGGATCAAGGAGGGGAATGATGGGGAAGTAGGGTGAGGCCAGGTGAAGGTGCAGGGGGCGGGGGTGGAAGGAGCCCAGGCTCCCTGGCTGGACCCCCACGGGCGCCCTGCCCTGGTTAGTTGGGTCACAGGCACTCCCCCCGCTGAGAGTCACCCAAATGTATAGCACCGTTGGTTCCATGAATTCCCACACCCCTCGCTCACCCAGACTCACCTCCGTGAACGCTTCCCCCGATGGCTTGCACTAATCTCTCTCCCTGCCATTCTCACTCCTGAGCTCGTCTTTCTATGGACACAGATGCACTTGAGTGAGCTTCACACGTCTCCACCCTTTACTCCCTGATGTGGCCTGTGTGCTTCCTGAGAGAGACGTTCTCCTACATATTCAACTTAAGTCCACGTAACAGTGATACCATACTTTTCCACTTAACGTAAATTTTCATAACATTTTTGTAAGTTTACTTTTTTATGATGAATTAAAGCTTTCAAAGAGCCAATCTGCAGCTAGAACCAATTTCATTTTCCAGTAACTGAGAGGGAAAACAGGAGGAAGGGAGGAAGAAAACCAGTCACCCCCAGGGATATCTAGGCACTGTAGGTATGTTTCTTCATAACGACGATCATTTGGGCCAGTGGTGGTTCCCACAACAAGCACAGCTGCAGAACCATGTCTTTCACCCACGAGGACGTCTAATAAAGGTGCTCATTCACATGCAGCCCTCTTCGCTGGCTTGTACACACAGCAGTGGAAAGCCAAACAAGCACCATCAACGTAGCTGGGGCTGTAACCCACACCCATTCTGTTTCAGGAAATAATAAGCAATAATTTAATAAGGCCTTCTTAAATTCTGGCAGGAAATCACATTAGACACAGTAGGGCACAGTTTCATTTACGATGTACCGGGCATTCTACAAGGATGGAAATTCCCTGCTATCAAGCTAGTTA
The DNA here is from genome assembly GCA_004026765.1 of Micronycteris hirsuta. Classification (NCBI taxonomy): domain Eukaryota; kingdom Metazoa; phylum Chordata; class Mammalia; order Chiroptera; family Phyllostomidae; genus Micronycteris; species Micronycteris hirsuta. The sequence continues at coordinate 1,069 of PVJI01024076.1, forward strand.
TCTAACAGCCCTCGTCAGCCCAGTTAGGGAAGCAAGGTCACTGTCTGCCAGGACTTTAAAGGGGGGCAGCGTAGATGGCTGAATGGGTTCTGTAGTAGAGAATCATAAAGTGTTCAAATCATGGAAAGAAACATGTCAAAATCCTTGTGTTATCCAGTAGCAAGCAAGGACTGATGTGTGCGCTTGTGAACAGTGAAACTACCCTTGTTACTGTGGCGAGTATCAAATTTTAAAATCTTTGTTTAGAATAACAGAACATTTCTCAGAAATGGGGAAAGAAAACCAGGGCCAGTTCTTTCCATAGGAAGCATAGACAACATTTTACGATGTTGAGGTAAGCTTCTGAAAGTCTCTTTTTTCACAGGGATGAGACCTGAAACTTATTTTGTGAGACCGAATGCCATGAACACCAACTTTTTGAATTGGGTTGGGTGTCAGGACATGTCATCCTGTGTCGATTCTCTTTGGGAGAAAAGGGTGGCCATGATCCCCTACCCTTCCCATGACGGGAGCCCGTGGAAAATACTTCTCACATCCATCTGCTCTCTGTTCCTGGGGCAGCGGCTCTAATTCAGGGTAAGATCGTTTGTCGCGAGACTACAATAATAGACTTTTTTTAAATTATTTTTATATTTTTATTTTTTTAAAGATTTTATTTATTTATTTTTAGAGAGAGGGGAAGGGAGGGAGACAGAGAGGGAGAGAAACAGCAATGTGTGGTTGCCTCTCACATAGCCCTCACTGGGGACCTGGCCCACAACCCAGGCATGTGCCCTGACTGGGAATCGAACCGGGTCCCTTTGGTTCCCAGCCTGCGCTCAATCCACTGAGCCACACCAGCCAGGGCATGATAGACTTTAATGAGTGCGTGCACCGCTCATGTCACCCCCTCAAATCCATCCTCAACACTGCTGTGTAAAATGATCTCGCTGAAGCACAAACCAGTTCCCACGGTAGTTTTCACAGTGTCTGCACTTGCAGAGTGAATTCCAAAGTCCAGGGCTGTCCAATTCAGCGGTCTGCAGGGGAAACTCAACTTCACTCTATTTTGCTTCATGTAATCATTTGTGTGCCTATAATAAAGCATGTACTATACTCTGTTGGCTTTGCCTGTACACGTGTTTGAGTACAGACTGGTGTAACCAGTCTGGCAGCTCTTTGATGAGAGGGTTGGCCTGTCACTGCTATGCTCTTCCTGTCTGCTCCGTGTGAGGGACTCAGCATTTCCTGGATGATTACAGGCATTCCTGAAAGTGTGAGTGGCATAATGTACACACTGCGATTGATTTAAAGAGGTGATCATTCTCATTCATTCTTGTTTCTTCACCTAACCTAAAATTTGGGTTAGAAACATTATGTGATGCAAGATGTTACACACAATAAAAAGAAAGAGCTATATACTGGGAGTATGTCGTTTTAATGCTCCTTTGACAAATCCTCAATGGCAGGTCAAAGTGCTGAATTATGATCTGACATAATGTATTGCTTATAATAACTTTTTTGAACATTTTGATAAACTTATTTTTATGAAGAATGAAAGCCTTCAAAGATCCAATCTGGACCTAAAAGAAATTTATTTATTTTTATTTATTGAATTGAGAGGGAGGGGGGAGAGAGAGAGAGAGATTTATCCCACTTACTTATGCATTCATTCATTTCATCCATTGGTTGATTCCTGTAGGTGCCCTGACCGGAGATGGAACCCACAACCTTGGCATATCACAACACTCCAACCAACCGAGCTACCTGGCCAGGACCGAAGGTGTGCTTCTTGAGAAAGGGAGAGAATGGAAATAAGTGGGAAAAAATGGTGCATTTGGCAACTTGTAAGGAATAGATAGAAGCAGAAATTGTTTCTTACCATTTTAATATGGACCAAGAGGTGGATTTCTAGCAAATTAAGGAGCTAGTGTATGTTTAAATCATCATGCTAATTTGTCATCTTTGAAAGATATTCTTTGTCCCTTCTTCAGTTACATGGAAATTATAATTCTTTCATAATGGCAATTGCAGAAAACTGATCTTTATTTTTGTTCTTTCTTGTTGGAGGAATTCTTAGTAATTAATGTATCGCTGTGATGTGGGTCTCATGAAGGATTATCAATCTATGTCTGTATATAAACTTATCTTCAAATGGTGAAGTGAAATAGCAGACTAGTTGAATATATGCTAGGTTGACAGTCACAGCCAAGGTGTGGACTTGAGTCAAGGTAGACTTTACCTTGAGCCAACAGTCTTTCCCATAGAGTACACTTTTGGGTTATTGGACCCAGATGAAAGAAAGATTTTTTTTCTATTTTCTGTAGTATCAAATTACTATCACCATTATTAGAGAACAATTAGCAGTTCACTTCAGTTTCTCCATTTAGTTAAATGAGAAACAACGAGCATACTATGACCCACACAGCATTATTGAGAAACTAAGCAGCTGCTACTCTTTTGTATCCTGAAATGGAACTTCCCTACCCCCTCCCCAAACATTTCCGGAAAAAAGAACACTTAAATTACCAGATAATAGCAGATCTCATTTAATAAAGGCATGGGTGATCCAATGAGCCAGATGAAGAAAAAAATACCTTTGAAACATTTCCATTGATCATGTGCTTTAAATTCCTTAAAAATGCTCCATAGTTCTCAGATTTTATTCTTGGAATTTATCATCTTACAATTTATGAGAATGTCTGGCAGTGGGTTTGTTCGAAACTGACATTGTTAACATGTTTCTTGGCATTGAGAGGAGCAAGCATCTCAGTTTTTTCCTGCTCTTTGAGTAATTGAAGGCCTGGACACAGCAGGGTCACTCGGCCTCCAATGAGGCAGTTAGGACACATGGCTTATCTCAAAGCACTTATTTTCCCAAAATGTCAAAATATCTCAAGAGCATGCAAGTTTTCCAACTTTAAGATGAAACCTGCCTATCATCACAACTTTGCCTTTCCCTCGAGAAAAATGTACGTACAAATACTAATGATTTGTTTACTAGCTCAGAGCAGGGTGATAACAGTGCCATCCTTTCCAAAGCTTGCCTTTCGTTTTACAAGGTCACCTCCTGTTTAGCTCTGAATAATTATTGATAAATGTTTTTGCAAAAGAAAGTATCAATTTCAAAATGCTTATTTATATCAGAAAAGTATATAATTTGGGGGGTCATGGCTCTTGTTTCTTTCCTCAATTGTCCTTTTTGATATTTGCGACCACATTATTTGCAGGACGTGGGTAAAACTCTAAGGCCTTGACAAAATTGCCCTGTGGAGCCCCATACAACTATCATTTATTTGCTAGAATGAGTTTCTCAAACTAAAAGTTGCAAGAAGCCTTCTTTACTTTTCACATTTAAACCTATGACATTTAACACACACATTGGGATGGGCCAGGCCGGGCCTGACATCTTCATCCGGTAGGAAATGAGAAATCCATACCATAGCCTGACCGCATCCCTGCGGTGCTGAGTTTCTGAAGTGGCTGGAGGACTGGTTATAATGGTCTCACCTTCGGGCATTATGGAGATACATACTTTGGGGTAAAGTGCCAGTGTTATAAATAATATTCTGTTTAGAATCTAAATTGATATTACTGATCCTGTTATTTGAAGGTATACATATATACATGAATTATATATATATACACATATATCTGTCTATATCTACAGATAGATATACATAGATACATAGATTTATGTTTTTTACTATAAAAAAGCTTCTTAGTAGTCATGCTGGAGTTTTTAACACATGCAACCAATTAGATTCAAAACTTCTTTGATGCTATAGATCTCCTGTTTTATATTTTAAAATTTGAGATATAACTCACATCATACTAAATTCACACTTAAAAGTGTAAAATTCAGTGGTTTTTAGTATGTTCACAAATTTGCATAACCATTTCTGTTATCTAATTCCAAAACAATGTCCTTACATCAAAGAGGATCTGTGTACCCATCAGCAGTCATTCACCTCAACCCCCTCCCCCAAATTGTGGTCTCCACAAATCTACTTTCTGTCTCTAAAATGTATCTATTCTGAACATTTCATATAAATAGAATGAGACATATAATCTTTTGTATTTGCCTACTTTCACTTAGCATAACATTTTCAAGATACATCTACGTTGTATCACAACTCAATACTTCATTTCTTTTTATGGTCAAATAATATATAATTGTATGGATATATCCCATTAGGTTTACCTAATGGGCAGTTGATAGAGCTTTGGGTTTTCTCTACATTATGGAGATTATAAATAATGCTGCTGTGAACACTGGAGTATTTACTTTTATGCAAACATATGTGTTCAGTAATCTTGGATATATACCCAGAAATGGCATTTCTGGGTCAAATGGAAACTCTACGTCTAACTATTGTTTTTTTTGCTTTTTATTGAATGTATTGGGGCGACAGTGGTTAACCATATTATACAGGTTTCCGGTGCACAATTGCACAGCACACCCTCTGTACACTGTACTGTGTGCTTACCGCCCCAACTCCAGTCCCCTTCCATCACCGTCTGTATCCCCCCATACCCTTTGCCCCATCGACCCACCCAACCGCCTTCCAGCAGTCACTGCACTGTTGTCTGTCCATGAGTTTTTTCCTCTATTTTTTGTTCAATCCCTCCACCTATCAGCCCCCACCCTCACAGCTGTCATCCTGGTCTCTATCTATGAGTCTGTCTCTATTTTGCTTGTTACTTCAGTTTGTTCATTAGATTCCACATATGAGTGAGATCACCTGGTACTTGTCTTTCTCTGACTGGCTTATTTCACTTAGCTTAATGTTCTCCAGGTCCATCCATGCTGTCACGAAGGGTAAGATTTCCTTCTTTCCTACATTTGTGTAGTATTCCATTATGTAAGTGTACCACAGCTGTATTATCCACTCATCCACTGATGGGCACTTTGACTGCTTCTATATCGTGGCTATTGTAAATTATGGTGTTATGAACACAGGGGTGCTTATGTTCTTTCAATTCAGTGTTTCTAGTTTCTTCGGATAAATTTCCAAAAGTGGAATCACTGGGTCAAAAGACAATTCAGTTTTTAATTTTTTGAGAAATCTCTAATTAACTTGCTACAGTGTCTGCATTCCCATCAACAGTGCACTAGGGTTCCCTTTTCTCTACATCCTCATCAGCACTTGTTATTTGTTGGTGTATTGGTGGCAGCCATTTTGGCAGGCGTGAGGTGATATCTCATTGTGGTTTTAATTTACATCCCTCTGATGATTAGTGATGTTGAGTATCTTTTCATATAACTATTGGCCATCTGTATGTCCTCTTTGAAGAAGTGTCTATTCAGTTCCTTTGCCCATTTTGTAATTGGATTGTTTGGTTTTCTTGCTGTTGAGTTCTGTAAGTTCTTTATAAATTTTGGATATTAGCCCCTTATCGAATGTATTGGTAAATATGTTCCTTTATTCAGTGGGTTGTCTTTTCATTTTGTTGATGGTTTCCTTTGCTGTGCAAAAATTTTTTAGTGTAATGTAGTCCCATTTGTTTATTTTTTCTTTTGTTTCCCTTTCCTGAGGAGGTATATCAGAAAAAAATATTGCTATGAAAAATGCCCAAGATTTTACTGACAATGTTTACTTCTAGGATTTTTATGGGTTTATGTATAAGATTTAATTCTTTAATCCATTTTGAGTTTATCCTTGTGTATGGTGTAAGAAGATGGTCTAGTTTTATTTTTTTACACTCATTTGTCCGGATTTTCCAACTGCATTTATTAAATAGACAATCTTTACCCTATTTTTTTTTTGCCTCCTTTGTCAAACATGAATCAACTCTAAAGCCATGAGTTTATTTTGGGGCTCTCTATTCTGTTCCATTAATTTATATGCCTGTTTTTATGTTAGTACCAAGCTGTTTGGTTACTATGGCCTCCTAGTATAGTTTGATATCAAGTAGCATGATTCCTCCAACTTGGTTATTCTTTCACAAAGTTGCTGAGGTTATTCTTTCTCTTTTTTTGGCTATATATATTGTTTTGAATTATTCTATTTTATATGAAATACACCATTGGTATATTGATAGGAATTTCGTTCAGTCTATACATTGCTGTACATGGTATGGACGTTTTAATGAGGTTCATTCTTCCTACCCATGAACACAATATATGCTTCCTCTTTCTATATCCTCTTAAGTTTCATTCTTGAGTCACTTATAGTTTTCTGAGTACTGGTCTTTTACATCCTTGGTTAAAAATCTTCCTATGTATTTTATGTTATTTTTGAAGCAATTATAAATGGGACGGTTTACTTAGTTTCCCTTTCTGATAGGTCATTTCTGGTGAATCAATGCAATTATTTTTTTATTTTTTAAGATTTTATTTATTTATTTTTAAAGAGAGGGGAAGGGAGGGATAAAGAGAGGAAGAGAAATATTCCTGTGTGGTTACCACTCACATGCCCCCTACTGGGGACTCAGTATCACCTCAGGTCTTTCCTGAACATTCTGCACAGCCCTAGGAAAGTACACAAACATTTGGCTCTCTAGGAATATGTCTGAGCAGTTCCTAACTCCCTCTGTACCTCTCATTTATCAGTTTTCATTTTAAGGCATTTGGGTAGCCCATTCTTTGTCTCAACTTTTAACCATCATCTCAGTTACTAACAATGTGCAACAGTTGTTTTTTCTGTTTTGACCTGGTCCCAGAGAAAAGGCTATTCATAATGATCAAGTTCTCAGTGGGTCAAATAAACACAGCCTAGGCAATAAAGTCTTACAGGGTTATCCAGCCATTCCAAATAACGATAACTCTCCGGGAATAGGGTTCTGTAGGAATTCTCGTTCTATTCTGCCCCTTCAATGGCTGCCAGGCTGCTGCAATTCACTGTTAATATAAGTTGTTGGTGTTCAAGGGTACACTGCAGCTGGCAGGGAATAATGGGGTTAGAGCAAGTTAACCTGCAATAAAACCTCTGTCTTACCAAGATCTGGCTTCTTTTCTTTAACATGTACTATTCAGATTGTTGTTAGCTTTTATATAATTACCAGAGTAGCAAACACACTTATCCTGCCAGTGTTCTCATTGTATAGAGGACTGCATTTTCAGAGGTCTTCATTCTGCCTTTAACTTTTTTTAAAAAGATTTTATTTATTTATTTTCACAGGGACAGGAAGGGTGGGAGAAAGAGAAACATCAGTGTGTGAGAGATATATCAGTAGGTTGCCTCTCACGCACCCCAATCTGGGGACCTGGCCTGCAACCCAAAAATGTGCCCTCACTGAGAAGTGTTTTTTTACTAATAAAGTTACTAAAACTGAGTTATTTCTTAGAGAATGTTATGCTCTTCTAGGAGTAACAAAGATACCGAATAGCAAAAATATTGCAGTCAAATGGAAAGGCTTGCATATTTTAATAGAAGTGAGGGGAGCTTCATTAATTTGATTGCTTTTGAGTTTATGTACTCGGTATGTAAACTTAAACCCAACAAAATTAAAGTTTGTATTAATAACAAACATTGTTTTGTTATGACTTGATTATTCCTTGCTTGTGTAACATTACATAACACAAAAGATTCCTATTTATTAGACTTAATGATAAAGAAGAAACATGACACCTAAATACCATTTTAGCCGTGACTGATGTGGCTCAGTGGGTTGCACGTTGTCCTATAAACTGAAATGGCTCTGGTTTCATTCCCAGTCAGGGCACATACCTGGGTTGCAGGCCAGGTCCCTAGTGGGGGCCATGTGAGAGGCAACCATACATTGCTGTTTCTCTCCCTCTCTGTCTCCCTCCCTTCCCCTCTCTCTAAAAATAAATAAATAAAATAAAAAAATAAATAAATACAGTTTCACATTTTATAATTTGCCATTTATTGTTTCGTTAACATTGAAGTAACTGGCATCACATACTACAAATGAAACAGATGGCACAGACGTGACAGGTGCAAAAGTAAAAGGAACCAAAATGCAATATACGACATAAAAACTGTGAATTAGGGTAGCTTTTGGTTTGTTTAAAGCAATGGATATAGAAACAATGCTAGTTTTCTGGCACTAGTGACTTCTACAATTTCAAGTTCTCAAAACAATTATCAGAGCAATCAGCTACTATATGCCTATGGTGCAGACTCTGTGTTTGGATGATTCAGCTCCTATTCTAGTTGTTCCAGTTAATTTCCTACTTACCATCCTGTTTCTTGGCTGATTATTCCCTACATGACCTATTTTTTTCTCATCACAAATGCCCTAGGTCCTAAGGACCACTTAGTATATCTTTTATTATTCTCTAAAGATTTTATTTATTTATTTTTAGAGAGAGAGGGAGAGAAACATCCATGTGTGGTTGCCTCTCATGTGCCCCCTACTGGGGACCTGACCTGCAACCCAGGCATGGGCCCTGACTGGGAATCAAACCAGAGACCCTTTGGTTTGCAGGCTGGCGCTCAATCCACTGAAGTACACCAGCCAGGGCTTAATTAGTATATCTTAACTTTGAGCTTATCTCCATATAAGAGTCAATAAAATGATTTTACTTGGTATTTAGAGCAGGCAAATTCAGGTATTTTTCCTTTGTCCTTATAGCACTGATGTTAGGAGTTTGTATGAAGCTTCCTTGCTGACCAGTGTTACTGTGTATGATAGGAATGTGGCGGGAGATATTACAAAGGCAGAGGTAGGTGAGAAATATCTGATAACTGTTTTAATCAGCTAATGAAACTGGAAAAGCCGGCATTCGTGCTGTCTGTCACGTACCAGACCCAATAAGCAGAGACAAGGATTGAATCATTATGGTCGCTTTATTCAGGTAGCCAGTGATCTGAGAAGACTGTGGGTTCTTAATCTTAACAGACTGTCTTACATTTCCTTTCCAGCCAGCCTTTTTATGACAGAGAACAAAGTGCAGTAAGGGGTTTAGAATTCAGGGAAAATTAGATTAAAGAAACTGCAGCATTCCCGCCCTGAGCTGTTAGCGGTTGGTTGTCTGTCTCTGTGCCCCAGGTGGTGATCTTTAGCCGTGCCCCGGGAGGTCCGCTGTCTCTCCCGGGAGCCAGGGTGGGCTGCCCAAAGTTCCTGAAACAATAGCTTTAACACACGCATGACCTTCTAGGCTTATTAACTGTTTATCTTAAACTAAAATTTTCCAACTCTTGAGTCCCCCATCAGTAGGTCCCCAGCTCTCAATAAAGAAGGTCTAAAGAAATTGGCTTGTTTTAATTTTTTAAAAAAGATTCTGCACTTCCTGCAATCTGTTTTCAGGTACTATCTGACTTAAAATGTCCCACAAATTTCACCGAGACATAAAAACTTAAACGATATTTTTAGCAATAAAGTCTTTGTGGAGAATATTTCTGTGCTTTTGATTAGAAGTATTTCCTTGATCATTTTCACCCAGGAACAATTATTATATTGTGAATGGCTATGCAGCAAAATTTATCTAATTTGGACTAGCATGAAAGTATAAGCTAATTTTTTTATTGAAAGTCATGAATTCATTTTTAAATCACATTCATTGAGTCAACATTGTTTAATAACATTATATATGTTTCAAGCTCACCATTCCATAATCACTTTGTCTGTGCATGGATGATCAGCACCCGAAGCCTGGCCTCCTTCCATAATCACATAATTGACTCCCTTCACTCCCTTTATCTCCCCACCCCCGCCACTGCCTTTCTTTTCCTGTAACCACCATGCTGTTTTCTGTGTCTATGAGTATGCTTGTTTGTTATTTTAAGTTTTCTCTCCCACATATGAGTGAAATCATATGGTTCTTGTTCTCTTTTTCTTCCTGACTAATTTCAAGTGTCTATCACTCCTAGAACTGGGCTAACAGTGTTGCAGATTTTAGGACCTCAAGTTGTTTGCCTTAATATGTATTATAATTATTATATCAGATATCAGGTGTACATTAGTACTTCGATAATGCTGTATATTTAAAATAGTGCTTGGTTTAAATGCATTTAGCAAATTGCTTGTACATCTGATTCTTATTTATCACGCAGATTATGCCAGTTACCACATTAGTTACTGGAAATGGATTAAATAAAAATGATCCTTACTCTTTGAGCACTCTGCTATGGGAGAGTTAAACAACAGAACGTAAGGAGTGCTACTGAAACTCATAAAACAGATGTCTAGCCCAGACACGGAGGACAACTAGCCCAGAGAAAGACTGGAGTTGCCTTGTCTGGATGCTGAGTACGATTATTTTATTAACTCTTATGTAGAGATAAGCTCAAAGTCAAGTTACATTTTACTTACAGGGAAAAATATGTGCCAAGTCCCAAAGGTCCAAGAAAACATAGCATGTTCAGGAAATGCTGGTGGTTCAGTGTGGGTCGAGTATGAATGGAGGGACATGGGATGGCCAAAAATGGACCCAGGATACATGTGGGGCAATAGTAGAGGATGAGACTGGCCAGGTAGGTAAGATCTAGAAAAGAAGGAAGGGCTTTGGCCTTGGTTGCTGTGGCTCAGTGGCTTGAGTGCTGGCCTGGGAACCAAAGGGTCACTGGTTCAATTCCCAGTCAGGGCCCATGCCTGGGTTGTGGACCAGGTCCCCAGTAGGGGGCGCATGAGAGGCAACCACACATTGATGTTTCGCTCCCTCTTTCTCCTTGCTATCCCCTCTCTAAAAATAAAAAAATAAAACATTAAAAAAATGAAAGGCTTTATATACCATTTTTAGGAGTAATGATTTTATACTAAATGTGATGTAGAGGTATTGAAGAATCTTAGACAAGGGTGTATCCTGAGCAGACGTGAGTTTCAGAACAAGTGAAATACTATTATTCCAGAGAAATTTTTTATAGCAGGCCAAGCTGACTAATACAGAAATTGGCAGCAAAAAGTAGGGTGCTGTGATAATAAATACTTAGAATTCAGAAGTAGCTTTGGAACTATCTAATGGAAAGAGGCTGGAAAAATGTTAAGTGCATGCTGGAAAAAGCTGATATTGTGATTGAATGACAGCTAATGGCAATCATGCTGAGCAGTTAAAAAGAAGAACTGGAAAGAAAGCCTCTATTTCCTTGAAGAAAGCGTAAATTATCAGCACAAAGTGTTGGTAAAAAGGTGAATCGTAAAGGTCTCGGGCACAAATAAGGGGCGTGTTGGAAACACAAGGAAAGGTGGTCCTTTTTAAAATGGCAAAGAACTTGGTTAAATTGAATTTATGTTCCAGGGTTTTATGGAAAGTAGAATTTAGGAGTGATAAAATTGGATATTTAACTTAAAATATTTCTAAGCTAAGTGTTAACAGAGTGTCTTGGTTCTTCCTGACTGCTCTGGTAAAATGTGAAAACAGAGAAATGTATTGAAGACAGAATCATTAAACAGAAGAGGGCAGAACTTAAATATTTGGAAAGTTCTCAGCCTGTGCATACTACCACATGAAGAAGCCCGTTAGAAAAAATCATGAAAGGTGTGTGATCAATTGATGGAGATTTTAGTGTGATCGTGAACCACAGAGCTAATTAGACATCCCAGTAGGAACATTGTAAATTTGAACTAAAGGGGACAGAGAAAAGAGGATAAGACAAGAAGAAAGTCCATCAAATTTCCTGGATTTTATGAGAAGACATCATAGGGTCATTTAGTTGTTTAAGTGTGCTATTCTCCAAGACAAAAGGAAGAATGATCTTGAAAGCAATTCAAAGACCAGTAAAGCTTTCTTTTTAATTTAAAAAATGAGGGGCAGGGTATTGCCTTGGTTTCAACAGGCCAGATAGTCTGTGCTCAAAGCCTGGGGGTCAGGGTCATCCAGAGCCACGGTGCTGGTGCCGCTCCAAGTGCTGAAGGCCCGGCCCTTCCTGGGAGATCTGCAAGGGCAGGCCCCCCACTCCCGTGGGTCCGCAGAGTGAAATGCCCTCCCCAGCTGGTCTGGAACCTTAAGATCTCATGAGGTTAGCCTTGCTAGGTTTTGAACCTGCTTGGGCTCTTGTCACCCCTTTTGTTCTTTTCTAATTATCGCATTTGGAATGAAAAATAATCCGCCTTATGCTTGTCCCGCCGTGTATTTTCAAAGAGCATAATGTGTTTGGTCCCACACGTTCACCGCTAGAAAGTAATTTCGCCTCAGTATGAATTGTACCTTGACTATCATCCATGTGTGATTTAGATAATATGCAGATGGTACTTTGTACTCCAGACTTGAGTGGTGTCGCTGCAATGAGTAGAAACTTTGGGGGTGGTTGGGTTAAAGGGAATATATTTTGTATGTGAAAAAGACATGGATTTTTAGGGACTGAACATTTTTATCTGTCTCCCATTTCTGCGTTGCAGCCTTGATTCCTGATGTGACGGTATTTGTCGGCGCAGCCCTGCGAGGCAATGGTCAGGCGGGCGGCGCCCTCACAGTTGGATGAATGCCTTTGCTCTGTCTCTACCCTGGGAGCGTAGAATAAGAAGTCAGCTGTTTGCAAACCAGGAGTGGGGCCTTCATCAGTCACCAGATTTGCTGGGACCTTGATCTTGACTTTTCCAGGCTCCAGGACTGTAAACTGAAAGTTTGTTAATGAAGCCATGAAAGTCTATCGTAATTTCTTATAGCAGCTCTCTAAGACAATTACTAAAGTGACCACGTGGAGCTCATTTTGCTTATCTTTCTAGAATTGTTTACTTCACGTCCCTCATGGCTTCACATTATCTTCAGGAGAAAACCCAACTCCTAACCCGTATTGTGGGTGGTAGTGTAGTTAAGGAAGGCTTCTTTGAGGAGATTTTATCTGAGCTGAGTCATGTAGGGAACAGAGGAGTTACCTGTGCAAAGAAGGAAAATCTGCCATAGGAGGAACAGCACAAGCAAAGGCCCAGAGGGACAAGCAAGAAAGGTTACAATGTGTGATGGAAGCACTGAATGAAGATGGCAAAAAAATTACATAGCCTGCATGTAGGGCAGTTGGGAGGTTAAAAAAGTGAGGGCATACTTTAGAGATTTTTTTTAGATTTTATTTATCTTTAGAGAGAGGGGAAGGGAGGGAGAAAGGGAGAGAAATGTCAATGTGTGGTTGCCTCTCACACGCCCCCTACTGGGGAATCCGGCCCACAACCCAGGCATGGGCCCTGACTGGGAATCGAACCAGCACCTCTTTGGTTCCCAGGCCGCGCTCAATCCACTGAGCCACACCAGCTAGGGCTATTTTAGAGATTTGTAGAAGATAACATGGAGAGGACTTTGTGTTTGAACTGATGAGTAAGACTTGCAGGAATAGAGGGACAGAATTAAGATGATTTTCATTTTAGGAAGAGCCAATGGTGGTGGCATTCACAGGGACACCAAGAGGGCAAATGAACAGATTTGAAGTGGAAGGTACTGAGTTCAGATTCAGGGTATATTGAGTTCGCGGTGTTCACGTACAGACGCTCAGTGGGCCTAGACTTCAAGGAGCTATGCCAGGGCAAAATTGTTTAGACTATTAAAATAGTTCAAACTGTATCTTGATACTACAAAAAGAAGTTTACAGAAAGTTTAGCCTAGTACTTACCTAATCTATTCAATGTTTTAGCAGTTGGGGGTATTTGGTAAATTTGTATTTTGTTCTTTATAGGATAAATTAAATAGAAACTCCTATTTAAGTTGTGACTTCAGAGACTCAGATTTTATCAGCTAGTATTTGATATTCATATTTATACTTAAGCTGTACGTGCGCCATTATAATATAGAGCAGCAGAGAGTAATTTACCAAGAGGAAGTAAAAATATTTGTTTTCACTATTTCAATTAGTCGGAAAGGCATTTTAATAGGCACAATTGAGTAGTGATAGAGTCTGGAAGCTGAAATTTATTAGAATGAGTTTCAGAATAGACGACATGTTTGAAGATGCATGTACTCTATTTTACTTGCATTTTATTTATCATTTCCTTTATGAGAAACAATCTAAAAATAAAAAGTTATAGAGTTGTTAGACTAATGAGATGCCTCTACAATGATTGAGATCATATCAGCAATGATGTCTTACCTTTATTTTCTTCACGTTTATATCTATTTCTCACCAAATAACTCTGTTAACATTCTACTTGCTACAGATAGTTCCTTCTAAAATTTTATTTAGGTTGATAAATATATTACTGTAGTCCCTCATTGCAAAGAGTTTTGCAAAATATACAGATGGCTAAATATCAAGGTTGACGTGGGAACATCATGACAAGTAAGCTTTGGAGCTCATTGGAAACCAACTGATACCGTTAAAACTTTCTCCCTAACTCTCTTCATTATAATATGTGGACTAAGAAAAAAATGCTGTAATTTTGTTTTCCCATTTCCTCTAAATTATATCTTGCCATACATTTCAAAACATATATATCTTTGATTGAATGGAAGACTGCTCTTCAAAATAAAATATGCTTTATAGAGGCAGACAAGAAGCATTTCTTAGAAATTTACTTATAAAAACATGGATTTTTAATAACTATGCATTTTTTGTTCCTAAACAGTAACTTCATCGGTTATTGTCAGTATCAAAAGCAATACAGTAAAAAGTAATTTGAAAAAGAATATCTTGAGAAAAGCAAAAGAAAGGCTGCCAGTACCCATCTAACATAATTTTCGTGTATGTGGTGAAGGGAAAGATAACAGGAGGCACTTTCAAAAGAATGAAATATCATTCTTAAGTTTGAATGTCCTCTGCTGGTTTCTTCTGTGTAGGAAATCAACGTTCCCACTGGTACGGGACTTAATGAGGTTCGTAGTAGGTTCAAGGTCCTTATTCATGCCTGTGTCTACAAATACTTTGAAATGAAAGTAGCGAGTTCGACACATAGATCAGACTTTCATTCCATTTCACTTTCATTTTCCAGTGTATTAATGTATTCATAAAGTTACTTGTTTGTTGATTGCTTACTACTGGATTCTGCGCTAGGGTGATGCGCCTACAGTTTCCGCCCAGGAGGAGTTCGGCTGCTGTTGGGGTAGCTCATGGAAACGGGTGAACGCCAGCATCGTGGACCCTCCAACATCTGTCTAAACAGAAATGCAGAAGACAGAGCAATTCGCTTCGTGGGTGAGTGGAGGAAGAGTGGTACAGAAAAAATAGATGATCTCTGGGTCAATTTATAGTCACGTATCACTTAATGATAGGAATATACATCGTTATATGATTTTGTTTTTGTGTGAACATCCTAGAGATGACTTAACAGAAACGTAGATTTTATAGCCTATTACTAATCTAGGCTGTGTGGTATAGCCTGTTGCTACTAGGCTACAAACCTGTACAGCATGTTATTGTACTAAATTCTGTAGGCAATTATAACACAATGGTAAGTATTTGTGTATCTAAACATATAAAGATACAGTACAGCCCTGGCTGGCGTGGCTCAGTGGATTGAGTGCCAGCCTGTGAACCAAAGGGCCACCAGATCCGTTCCCGGCCAGGGCACATGCCTGGGTTGTGGGCCGGGTCCCCAGTAGGGGGCACACAAGGGGCAACCACACACTGATGTTTCTCTCCCTCTCTTTCTCCTTCCCTTCCCCTCTCTAAAAATAAATACATAAAAAAATTAAAAAAGATACAGTAGAATATGGTATAATTTTTTAAAAATATATACCTGTGTAGAGTACTTAACTGGAATGGAGCTTGCAGGACTGGAAATTGCTTTGTGTGGAATGTGAAAGTCTAGGGTGTTAGTGGACACTATTGTAGATTTTATAAACACTGTACAGTTAAGCTGCGATAAATTTATTTAAAAATCTTCAACAATAAATCAAATTTTCTTACTATAACATTTTTACTCTATAAACCTTCAGTCTCTTAACTTTTCAACTCTTAAAATAACTTAGCTTAATACACAAATACATTGTACAAAAATATTTTCTTTAGTAATTTCATAAGGTATTTTTTCTATTTTTCTTTTTTGAATTTGTTTTAATTTTAAAGCACTTTTTGTTAAAAACTAAAACACAAACACATGCTTTACCCTAGGCTGACACTGGGCAGGGGTCATCAATATCGCTGTCCTCCACCTTTACACCCTGCCCCACAGGAAGGTCTTCCAGAGCAATAAAACACGGGGAGCGGTCGACTCTGACGATAACAAGTCCTCTGCTGAAGGACTTGTCCGAGCACCTTCCTGAGCTGGTGCCACTCAGTTTAGAAATATGACCATGCTGGTTTGCGTGGTCTCTCTTCCTTCCTTCCTCCCTCCCTCCCTTCCTATTTAAATAATTTTTTAAATTTTTGATTATTTTGTTGAATTTCTCTTAAAATAATTTTCATTCAGTTGTGAGTAACCAAGTGATGTTCGAACCATTTGGCTTTCTGCAAGTCATTTAATTCTTCTGAGTTTGTATTTATGCCTTTGTAAAATGAAGACAATTATTGAACTTGTTATGAAGACGATGAAAACAATGTAGGTAAAGTATTTGGCACGGTGCCTGTCACGTAGTGAACATTCAACAACCCTAACCCTAACCCACAGATGATTTAACTCCATTTTTATTATTTCGATATTCTATAATTAGACCACAACAAAGCCTTAAAAACTCTTGAAAATATCCCATATTGAAGTGAATCCCATTGACATTGCAGAGCACTAGTATAGCACTAAAATAAGGCTGGCTGTAGTGCAAATAATACAAATGATAAACTGTTTTAAAACCCAGGAATTATTTATATATGACAAATATGCTATTTGAACTTGCTGGAACAACTCTGGCTTTAATAAGCTATTAAGCAGCTTGAAAAGTGACATATGTTTCACTATTAAAAATGAAAATGATTTATTCATCTTTTAACTGAAAGTGAGAGCTGAAGCAGACCTGGTAATAGTAAAAATGGTAATTAAACGGCAGCCACTTAAACATTCAATCCTGTGCAGCTTGGAAGGCAGGAGAAAGAAGGAACAAATCTCATTGAAAACATGCCAGCATCCATGGCGAGGCGCTGCCATTTCGCTGACAATAGTTTGCCAAAAGCTTTCAGAGAAAGGAGAATGACTTGCAACATATTGGTAATGGCTGTCAGTTTTTTTCCCAGGGCCTGCAAGAAGTGACGATCACAAATGTAAATAAAATATGGAAGGATACATGAATATATACTTTCCACCATTAAAGACCAGCATGGCATCATTAGAGAAAAAATATATATATAATTTTTTGTGGAAGAATTAATTACAGCTGAATTTTTAAACTTGGTGAAATATGGAATTTTATATTTTGAAAATTCAATTATGGAAGAGAAAAATGAAATCACACAAAAAGACTTCTTCTACCTCATAATCATGAAATCTGGAGTTATGAACATTCTAGATTCAATTGCACACGTGGCTATTCAATAACAATCTCATTGTTGTATGATGTATTCACTTCAGGAAAACTTAAGACTCGATTTACCACTCTCCTCCCTAGAGGGTATTTCTGTGGAGAATACCCAAAATATGTTCATTTGGGTCCTCCTGCTTGATTTTGGAAAGTATTCTCTCTGGTTACCTTATCACCTCGGTCACACTGCGACCTGTTACCAGGGCCAGTAACTCTGCTTGGAACTTGTCATTATCACATGTGCTTGTCATCATATTTCTTTTTCTTTCTTTCCTTTCTGGGACTCCAAGTTGTATTCCAAACCTTTACATCTTCTGTCAAGGAAACTCAGAATTTTAGAACTGAAGAGTTGTTAGAAATTATTAGATGCAACCCCATCATTTCACAGATAAGAAAAGGAAAGAGGTAAAGATACCTAAATTAACGTTCAGTTGAGTTGAAGGCAGAATCAGGCTTTGAATCCACATCTTCCAACATCAGTGCTTTTTTTAACATTTATTTTTACAGAGAGGGAGGAAAAGAGGGACAGAAACATCTAGTACTCCTGCACGGCCCTAACTGGTGACCACTGGCTGCAACCCTGACTGGGAATCGAACCACGACCTTTCACTTTGTGGGATGATGGACAACCTACCAAGCCACGCTGGTCAAAGCCAACATCAGTGTTCTTCTCACATACAGTTTTCAACTATCTATAACTTGAAGCTTCTTGTATTAACGGATAATATGCTAAAGGCTTCAAATACAGTTGTTAGTCTTGTATTCATTATTTGGACACTCAATAAATATCCACCAAGTATAATGTATGAAGGTGGGGGAAGAAGGGCACACAATGAACAAAAGCAGATCTCAAATATGGTTCTTTCCACAAGGAAATGTGCAATCTGCCGAGGGAGGCAAACATTAACCAAGTTGTACATGCACTCATATAAAATTAAAGCCCGTGGGAGATCCTAACCTATGAAGCATGTGTGTGGTGAGGTCAGGTTTGGATTTCCTGAGGATGAACTGACTTTCGGCTGAGAACAAGTACCTGAGGAGGACTCAGCTAGGTGAAAAGGAGACAGAAGAGGAAGAGAAGAGCATCCAAGGCAGCAAATAGCATGTTCCATGACTCTGACAGGAGAGAGCACAGGGAACTAAGAGATGTCCACTATGGTCATAGGAGAGAGAGACAGAGAGAGAGAAGGACAGAGAGACAGAGAGACGAGAGAGAGAAGGAGGGCGAGGGGGTGGGGGGTACAGGGAGAAGAAGGAGGAGGAGAAGGAGAAGGGGAAGAGGAAGAATAAGAAGGAGGCAGAGGAAGGAAGGGAAGGGAAAGGAGAAGGGAGAAGAGAAAAGGAAAAACGAGAGAAGAGAAAATAGGAGAGAGGAGTATTGTGCACTCTTAACTGCAGAATTAAGACATTAAAGCCAGTCCTGGCTGGTGTAGCTCAGTGGATTGAGTGTGGGCTGGAAACCTAGGGGTCACCGGTTCAGTTCCCAGTCAGGGTGTTACAGAGCAAAAGGCCCAACGGGGCACCCAACGTTACCCCGCACCGCTCCACAGGTCCGTTATGCACGCAGCCAATGGAAAGACATCTCTCAATACCAGAGACTTGTGAAAAGGAAAAGAATTATTTATTTACATGTTATACAGGCCTGGGATAATGACTTAAGGTCTCCTTTAAAATACTAAAGTTCTCTAAAATACCCATAAACACCCACAGTCCTTCCTTCCCCCGCCTGCCCAGTCCAGGGTACCGTATCTCAGGGAAAGAAGTAGAAGCGTGATACAGGCAGATTCTCGGTTCCAACACCATCCGCTGTGTCGCCACTGCGATCTCCAAATTAATCCAAAGAACTCCGGTTAATCCAAAACCGTGTGGCAGTCTTCTCATGGCCCACCAGCAAGAGTCCTTTTTACCCCTTTCCTTCCAGGCAAAGTCTCTGCTGCTTCCTAGGCCGTGTGGTAAAAAAAGGCACCCAAAGCCACATCGTCCTGCCTCTGTCTCTCAGGCTGAGGAGTTCCCACTCCTCAGTCGCGTGGTCCAAGAGAGCGAGCTATGGCTGCTGAGCCCTGGGTTTAAATCCCCCACGTAGACCTTCCTCTTGCAGCCCCATTTCTGACTCCTCCTTCAATTGGCTACACCTGCCAGCACTTCATATTCCTCCAGTTTTTCTGGGCTGCCATGTTAGCTGGGGGCAGGTGTGACCCCCCATGGCCCAGAGCCAACCATCTTCAAGTTTTCACGCAGGCGCTGTGTCTAGGGGGAGTTGCCTCTTGGGCTATATCTTGGGTGGAAATCTCCTCCATCCCCCCTGGCTCAAAGCATGGCCACAGCTATTTAACATATCTATGGAACCAGTTAAAGGTTACAGATATGTTAAATGACCATGGCAGAGGCTGGCTGCAAAGCTGCTCCCATACCCAACAGCTCTGAATGGCCATATGCTCTATGTGTCCCATCCCCCACTCAGTTCAGACCTGTGGGGATGAGAACATTCTATATACATATTTCTAATATTTCCTGGATACCTTGAGTTCTGGACCCTACTACAAATCCTTGTTTGGGCCCATTTCTTGGCTGCACCCTATAACAAGGGCACATGCCTGGGTTGCAGGCCAGATCCCCAGTGGGGGCCGCGTGAGAGACAACCACACATTGCTGTTTCTCTCCCTCTCTGTCTCCCTCCCTCTGTCTAACAATAAATAAATAAATCTTAAAAAAAAAAAGACGTTAGAGCCATAGAGCTTTTTGAATCCACATAAGGGCTAGTCCTTACTGATCTGTGAATAGACAATGCTTTTAGAATAAGTACCACCCGTTTAAATGCTGTGGCAAAATGTGGGAAGTAAGGAAAAGAAGTATCAATAATGGAAAGAAGAATTAAAGAAACAAAAACGAATAACTTACCTGTTGAAAACCACAATTAGTTTACAATTGAACTAATTTGTTTTCTTATACCCACCCAACTACATACACAGGCATATAAAAAAGGATTTTTTGAGGGGGAGGCTGGGACATGCTAGATTTTGTGTGTCTGAAAGCTTGCTTTATGGAATGGCAAAATGCCTGGATCATTAGAGTCAATTCAGAAATATTTGAGCACTTTAATACCTGGAAATTGTTATCAAATTGCTGTAATAAGCTCTGTTCTGGACAGGGAGGAACACACAGTGACCGCCTAAGTGCACGTGCTGGACAGAACGGGGTGTGAAGCGTAACATGCAATTTTGGGGAGGGAATATTATTTTTAAAAAAAGCTATCCTCTGCTTACAAAATTAATGTATGTAGTTCTTAATTTTTGTGAGGATAACTGTATCTTATCACATGCTTCTTTAATCAAAGTCAATGATAAATTTGGACTAGCCATATTGCAGAGTACATTTCAGAAAACTTCAAAAGAGACTTGAGCAAGAGTAGGATTTCATTAAGGAAAAAAAGCTGTGCATAGACAAAAGAAGAACTGGCTGGAACTGCACCAAAATGTTGAAGTTTTCTTACTTCCAAGTGATGAAATTTTAGGGATTTTTTTCTTTTCTATACTTATTTGTAATTCTAAAGTTTTACATAAACATTTTAATATAAATTTTATTTTCTGTTCATATTTAAAGAAAATATAAAGGAGCTTAGAAGAAGAAAACAAAAATAACCCAAAGAAAACTAATGGTAACATTTAATGTATTTTTGTGGTTAAATTTGTTAATGTATATATGTGACTATACTTTAGCAACTGGGGGATTGTAATGTGCATAGTATTTTGTAATTCTCTTTCACTGAATATATTGTCAATAACTTTCTGTGACATTACTTTTCTAATTATTCATCTCAGTGGTTGCACATTATTAACTATATTAGCATGGCTTTTCCCAAACAAAATTTAAAAATTTGACTAAGTTCCCATCAGTAAATCAGTGGATCAAAAACTGTGGTACATTTACACAATGGATTACTACCCAGCAGGAAGAGAGAAGCAGCTCCTACCCTTCGGGACAGCGTGGATGGAACTGGAGAGCATTATGCTAAGCAAAATAAGCCAGGTGGTGAGGCACAAATACCATATGATCTCACCTCTAAGTGGAACCTAATCAACAAAACAAACAAGCAAGCAAAATAGAACCAGAGACTTGGAAATAAAGACAAACTGACAGTGACCAGAGGGGAGAGGGGAGGGGGATGAAGGGGGAAAGAAGGGGAGGGGGCAAGCAAAGGAACACAAATAGAGGACTCATGGGCACGGACAAGCGGGGGATTGACT
>PVJI01024077.1:0-22514 GCA_004026765.1 Micronycteris hirsuta
ACTTGGCCTTTGCTGACAGATATGGCAGTGAAGTTGGGTGCACAGATTTTTTCGTGGTGTTTGTCATGAATAGAATACCAAAATTTTCTGTCTTCCTAGGCTTTCACTTTCCTGGTTTTGTGGTTAGAAAGAGCAGAATATTGTCAATGGGGAACAGAACACTGGCAAGGGGCAGGGTGGTGCTGACTAGAGCTGGGAGAAACTACACCATTGGCACTTAGTCTAGGTTTGGGGCTTGTTTAGTTCCAAGTCAGACCCAAGGAATTTATCACCATTTGATGTCCCTTTGGTCATGAGGTCCCTAGCCTTCTTCTCTCCACCTTTAAGAGTTCTCTGATGTTTGTCCTAGAATTTTAGGTATACTTAATGAGAGGGATAGGAAAAAGTATATCTACTCCATTTTCCCTGAGCAGACATTCAGTTTCACACCTGTTTGTGTGACTGCCTTTTGTGAAGGCATAATCCCCCAATATTTCAATGCTAAAAAACAGCCTTTTTCATGTTATCCTTTGAAGTCTTGAAAAACTGTATCACAGTACTCTCAAACACATCTAGCAAATGCAGCCACTATCAGGAACCCCTGACTGTCAAACAGATATCCCATACCTTCACACCTGTGCTTGCGTATTGCCCTAGAAGTTGCCCACAGAATCTTCTTCATTCCTATAACCTCTCATGAGAGGGCCAATGAACGCTATTAGAGGGCGACCTCAGGACATCCCAAAGCTTCTGATCATTAGGATCTCTGAGTACTGCTGAGCTCCCTACAAAGTGAGAACAGCTTCTACCCTAACTATGACTCGTCTTGACATTTGGACCCCAATACAATTCCATTTCCTCCTGAAGACCATCCTCCAATCCCTTCTCTCCACAGGAGCTGGAAACCAATCAAGGTATCAAGTGAGAGCTATTTCCTATTTTACTGCTCACATACACTGCCCTCTTAGCCTTGCTTCTAACTGAAATACCAAAATATCTCCTTCCTCTCCTAGATTTAAAAAAAATGTCCCATGTATATTCACAGGTTTAAACAACTAAAGGGGGTGATGTCATTCCTTACATTATGACTATTCACTCTTGTCCTAAACCAGTTAAATACTGCCAAACATATATTCCTAGCACATTAAATGCATTCGGGGATTCAAAACAGCATATGACAATATTTCTGATATCAAAAACCTGGTCATCTAGTTTGGGAGACAATATTCATACTTCCAAAGAAAGTCTAAATAAAAATAAAGTAGATTAATATGCCATGTTTGAAGACCTTTAAAAAACTCCCTCATTAATTGTTTATTAATTTTTTACTAAAATTATGAGGAGCCTGACCCCAGAAAGTTTAAGTAGCTTATCCAATGTTATTTGACAGTAAATTGTGATTCTGGAACTAAAACCTGGCTTTATCTCCTCTGAGTACTGGACCATGTTAAGACACTTTCAATAAGATGAGTAACTATTTCAATTCATACAAATAAAAGGTATCTGAAGATTAAACTGGAAAATAGTAACGGAAACCAAAGTTAGCAAAGCAGCTGAAGAAACAAATTAAACTGTAAAAACAAGCAGCCTCTAGAAACCAATAAGATTTGAAATGCTTATTTCATAATGGCACATATTTTTTAAAAAAAGAAGAAGAAAAGATTTATTTCTCCTAACAATCTAACAAGACCAAATTCTGTTTACTCTTCCTTTAATGCCTAAAGCTCTTACTGTCTGGTAGTTCCTGATTCAAAAATTAGTAAGTGGTAAACGAGTGAGATTTAAAGTTGCCTAATAAAAGTATCCTTATAGCAGGCACTAAAAGCATCAAGAAGCTGTAACTAGTGAAAGTGGTTTTCAAATAGTAGCCTATAAGCCAAAGTATTTGATGATGTGAAAAAAATACATGAAAAGCACTCTAAAGGTAAAGATTATTATAAATTCTGTTTTCACTCTACTACATCCTTTGCTTAGAACAATGTATGGCACATGGTAGGAACTCAGATATTTGTGAAATAAATTCCAGGAAGTTACCTCTTTTATTAGCAACAAAACTCTCCTAGATACTCACATGACATCATTTGATATCTCGAGGCACCTTTCCTGAGGCAAAGCTAACTTCTGAGCCCTTTGACCTCATCCTTTTTGTCCAATCAACAACCGGGTAAAAATTTCATCTCGCAACTCCGACAAAAAGGGTTCCATCATTTATTGGAGGAAACTGCCCTCAATGCCCCAAAGCCATGTGTTTATATCCATGTGCTGTGGATGCATAAAACAGTAGGGAAAAGTGGAGGATGTGATGACAGATTTAAGTGTCAGTCCCAGTTATGTCCCTTGCTCACTGAAGAGCTATGGTCTTCAGTTTGTTTGTTTGTTTTAATCTGAGGAAGGAAACTATCATCTCTTAAGATACTTGTGATGATTAGGAAAAATATGGAGAAAGAAAGCTACAATGAATTACAGTTCTCCTGACACATAGCATGCACATATATTACAGAATATTTCTGCTCTGGCTGGTGTAGCTCAGTGGATTGAGCACAGGCTGCAAACCAAAGGGTCCCAGTTCGATTCCCAGTCAGAGCACATGCCTGGGTTGCGGGCCAGGTCCCCAGTGGGGGCCATGTGAGAGGTAACCACACATTGATGTTTCTCACCCTCTCTTTCTCCCTTCCTTCCCTTCTCTCTAAAAATAAATACATAAAATAAAATTTAAAAAAAGAATATTTCTATCAGGCTGAAAATTTACCCCTTCTCTATGATGCTTATCAACAAATTTATCAATTATCCCAGAGTAATTCTATTTTTTTTATTTTTCAATTACAGTTGACATTCGATATTATTTTGTATTAGTTTCAGGTGTACAGCATACTAGTTAGACAACCACATACTTTACAAAGTGGCTCCCCCTATATTTCAGTACCCACCTGATACCACACATAATTATTACAATATTATTGACTATATTCTATTCCATGGTAATTCTATTAAATTCAGACCCTAGAGAACTAGACATATGGGTTACTTTCATGGGTAATTTACATCCATATAACTCCAATTCCCTCCATAACTGTTCAAACCCATAGCCTTTGATAGTTAGTATATGGGGCAAATATTACCTTTCTATTTATCCAAAGTTGAAGTATAAAACTCCCCCCCCCCCAATTATAAGCTATAGCTGTTTAGCACACAACCGATAAATACCTATGGTGTGGCTAACAGCACAGTATGAAAACCCAAACATAATTACTCTGGAAAGAACATCTCAGGGCTGGCTTATTCTGAGCTCTGGATAAAATGCAGTGAAAGACAAAAGGTTGTCAGTGTGGTCAGCCCTGATATGGATGACTGGCGCCAAAGAAAGTTAATCACAGGACCACTCTGACTCTCTATCTTAGAGAACTAGACAGGACTTAGATGAGATATCTTCAGTCTTCTTTCACATGGACCTAGTTCTTTATCCTCCTGTTTTCAGCATCCTTGACGTATATGTACTTGTGCAGTTACTTAAGGGTGCCCCCAAAACAACAGCTGATAGATAACTTGAATTCTAAGGGCCTCTTTGCTCTAATATCCTTAGCCCTGTTGATGTCTGAATGGTAGATGAGATAAACATTTAATGTTCCTTTGCTATGTGCCAGGAATTATGCTAAGCACTTTCATTTAATCTTATTTAATAACCCAAGGAGATAGGTGCTACTATAATTCCCAAAGAGGAAACCTAGGCATGGCAGTTTCTTCACTTTTCTACAGTCCACAACTAGGGAGCGTCAAGGTAAGACAGGACCCTAGGCTGTCAGCCCACAGACTCCAAACCCTTAGCCAACTCTATTCTGCCAACCAGGTCACCATGTAGAGAGGCTTAGAAATGAGGTCAGTTCAGGGGATTATCCAGCCCAACTTCTGGAAAATGAGCAGGCATCATCTTCTTTTTGATAGTCTTTAAAATAAAAGGAAAAGGAAGTCAAACAGAAGAATCAGGACATTTTCTTCATGTAATTTCACAAAGTGTTCTTTCTTAACCTTTTGCTATCTGCTTTCTGAGCATAAGAATAAAAATAGGAGGACATGGGGAGGAAATGGTGGGTGAAGTCAGGAAAATGGTTTTCCAAAGCATAAAGTGCAGGAACTAAAGTTTACCTAACAATGTGGTAAAACGCTGCGCTTCGTGTTTTTCCCAACCTCATCTCTCAAGTCAACTACAATAATGAGCAGTAAAAATACGTATAAATATATATATACATATATATAGTGTCTTTCCCACTTTTGTGCATTTTGCTTTTCAGGCTTATTAAAAATAGTACTCATTAACACCAAACAAGAATTTATATCTACTCTCCATAAATTAGCATATCAATTTCAATGATCCAGACTCTATAGCAATGAAGTTTAAAAGAAAAATCAGACCAATTTTACTCATCCTATTCCTTCTCTCTCTTGTATTTTCAATTGATCTCTTGCCTTCTCGAATCCCATTTCCAGCTGCCAACTACAAGGAGGTTTTGAACCTCAGGCATAAAGTGGTATTTATCCAGAGGCTGACTGATACAGCTGAACAACCCTGTGACCCATCAGCAATGCCAGGTTCACAGAAACCCAGACAAAGACCCCACTCTCTTGGTAGTCTTATGCTGCTCTCTCTGCAATATACCCTCCAGATCTTCTTAGGGCACAAACAAGGTCTGTCCAGAGGTATCCAGCCATGTAATATGAAAAACAGAGATACTTATTGAACATGATACAAGAAACATTGTACATAGGACAATGACACTTCATCCTCTTCAAAGTAGCACCTTGGGACCTCACACAGTTCTCCCAATAGCCATCAGCTGTCTTGTTGTATTTTCCTGAATCTCATTGACAGTCTGAAATCTTTCCTTTCAAAGGTGATTTTAGTTTTAGGAAAATCCAGAAGTCACAGGGCACCAAATCTGGGCTTCAGGGGGGCTGAGTCACCAGGGTGATTTGATGTTTTGCCAAAAACTCTGCATAAGACACAATGCATAAGAAGGCACATTGTTGTGATGAAGCTTCCAATCACCAGTTGCCCATAGCTATGGTCTTCCGAATCACTGATATAGTTTCCAGGAAGGAGTTCAAGCTTAATGTAAAATTTGATGTAGATTCATTGTTCTACTTGCTCAGTCATTTTGAATGCCATGGCCACACAGTGCACATGCTCACTCAACCGCATCTATTGCCCCCACTGATTAGTACAATGAGTTGTCATTTTTCACACATGCCCATTCCAGTCCACTCTCCTTGGCTGCCAGGTTACATTTATGTCATGCAAACCATTCTCATTATATTAACAATGGCAGGACTTTTTCTGAACAGACCTTGTCGTATGTCAGTAATATTCATGCAGGAGAACTTCCCAGAACTATTCCTTTGCCCTTTGTCAAGGTCCCTCATAGCTCTAAAAAAATATTTTTCTTTGTGCCTTTAGTGAAAGTTCCAATTCTATTCTGGATACAGTATGTGTTCAAGTGGGAAACTTGATCAATTCTATCTGTGTCTGCTCTGTTCATGGATCCCTTCCACAGTAAACGTGAGGATAAGGATTTGTCCAGGAAATCCAAACCGTGTGCTCATAGTTATTAGAAATAGTCAAAAAGCAGGTTGTTAAAACTGATACAAATTAGAGTCTTCTTATAATTAACAATGTAGACAAGATAATGGGGAAGGCCGAATTGTACTTCGTCTCTGAGCAGGGGAGGGTCAACAATGGGCACAGTAGAAATGGCTTGCCTTGCCTGAGAGCCTCAGGCTTAAATGTTTAATGTCCAGCTTTACATACCAAGTAAAATTACTTGCCCCACCATAAAAAAAAAAACTGAAAAATGGGGGGAAGATAGAATGGAATGGTACCATATCAAGAGATTCTAATCAAATGTTTAAAAAGGCTTTGACATTCTTCTTTGGGGGGAGGGGTGATCTACACCTTCCTTCTTATTTTTATATATTTTTTTAGAAAGAGGGGAAGGGAGGGAGAAAGAGACGGAGAGAAACATTGATGTGAAAGAGAAACATCCATCAGTTGCCTCTCATATGTGCTCTAACCAGAACTGAACCCACAACCTAGGCATGTGCCCTGACTTGGAGTCCAAACCAACAACCTTTAGCTTTGCAGGAAGGTGCCCAACCAACTGAGCCACACTGGTCACGGAGACATCCATTTTTTTTTTTTACCTCTTTAATATTCAAGCTTTCTAATCAATATATTTCCATAAGGAAGACAGTCATTTGCTTATTTATTTATTCATAAAGAATGCATAAAATAAATACTAGGAAAGTCATAGAGCTAAATGCTGTGGGTGCTACCTGACTATATAAGATAGGGCTGCTATTCTCGACAGATGGATGGTATAAAAGGGAGGCTTAGAGTCCACTGTTTGCATGGACCACAGTACTACTGGTAAAAGGTAAATTAAAGATCATCTAGTCTAGTACTTCTCAAACATCAAAGTACCTACATATCACTTGAGGATCTATTTAAAATGCAAACACTATATTTTTTTAAATAAGTAAAATAAAATGCAGATTTTAATGCAGCAGTTCTCGATGGCACCTGAGATTCTGTATTTCGAACAAACACCCCAGTGATGCAACAGCTGCTGGTTTGTGGACCACACTTTGAGAAGGAGAGGTAGACTGTAATCCCTGCCTAAGGTGCCAGTGCATTTCAATGCAGCTGCAGTCATTTTATATACCAATTGCTATTCCCCAAAAGAGCAGCCTCATAATATCTTTATGATATAATGTCCCCTAGAGAAGCATCATGCCCACATCTGTGGCTCCACAGTTATTTCGCCTTTACAAGCTATTTACCTCTCTTACGCTTGTTTCTTCATCTAAAAGAGCCATGGAGAAGACGAAAGGGGTCATGCTAGTATTATGCTAGCACATGAAAGTTGGCACCCAATAATGAGTTCTTTTTTAAATCATTATTATGAATCAAGGAAAATAGGTATTTCTTTTTAAATTTTAATAATTAAACTTTTTCTAGTCATAAAAGGTAATACCATTAAGAAAATAAACCTCCAGAGAAACTGGCAAGATGAGTCATTTTCAAAGCACTGGTGAAGGACATTTTTTCAGCATTAGCACTTGGTCAGAGGCTCCCATCAGTAATTAAGGACCACTTGCCATTAGCAATGTGCAGTTCCATTACGTAAGATACACTGATGTCTGGAAGAAGTCAACCCCGATCTCTCCCCTGTTAGCAAGAAATTGGGAGGCACAAAACAACCCCAGATGGTGCATGTTTGTAGTAATGAATGGAGATACTTTAATGGCATGAGTTAAGTTTTACTTTGTGTTTTTAATGAGGGACTCACTGTCCGCAACATTTTAATTGTAAACTAGATTGCCCCGTGAGGTCTTAAACTATTTTATGTTAAACATTAAGCTTTGTAAACTTGTATGGGCAATATTATTCATCCCCTGAAGCACAGGGAATATAAAAATATTTCATAATGAGCCATGAATATATAACTCCAAAAGTTTAATAATACTACTAACCCATTTTATTTCACCAAATGATTTCTTCTTCCACCTGCATTTGAAGACATATTCAAATAAGAAGATTCAAAGCCAGTTTCAAAGATATTAACAGAGTTATTTTTCTGAAATTCTAAGTGAAAAATAACCAAGTGGCAAGTGGGATGAGATTATTTAACATTCTATTGACAGAATATTCTGAATGGACAGGCAAGTCATTTGCCTAAATCTATTTTCCTTGATTACCTGAAAAGTAACATTACTTTGAGATGACTTATTTAATAAAATTCAGTCTCCATCTCCCAAGAACTATTCTAACTTTAAAATTCTCATCTCTCATTTGGGAGAATGTTTTTCTGCAAATGAAGACTCAGGGTAAGGAAGCCTTTTAGGAAGATTATGAAAATAAAACACCTGGAGGTATATTAAGAGTCAATCACACTCCATTTCAAAGAAGAATTAGTTTATAGTCCCATTTTTGCTACAAATATGGTTGACCTTGGACAAGTCAATGAATCCCTAGACCTCTCTTTCCTTATATACAAAGGAAGAGTTTTTCAAAATTGGATCGAAGGTTAACTATATACAGTATCACCTGGAGTACTTCTAAAAATGTGTATTCCTAGGTAACACCTACTGCTGCTGAATCAGGCTTCAAAAGTGTCATTTTTCCTGACAAGTTTCCCAGGTGATCCTTGTCCTCACAAAGTATGAGAATTACTGGAGTAGGTTGGCTCCAAGTGCCTTTAACACTCTTTGCTCTGGAATACACACTCAACCTGAACTAGAACTTTTAATAAATTCCACCCTCAACCCACTCCACCATTTCCCTGCAAAAGTGTATTTCAGTCCTCATTGAGAACTTGAGTTCTTCCATCCATTTGACAACTATTAATTGTGTACCTACCGCATGCAAGTCTTCTTCATCCCTATCTTAATTCAAATAGGGCATGTGAAGGACATTAGGGGTAGTATATGGAAGAGAGTACAAGCCACTAGCAAGAGATTACAAAATGACTAAGAGTAATACATTCACTTCCTTCAATTTATAATCAAAGGACTCACACCTATGTTAAAATATTACAGTTGCACTAGTAGCTAAAAGTAATATGTATTAATGTATATATAATATCAAAAACTTTAGGGAGATGCATACATAATATACAAATATAAGCATAAAAATAAAAGGAAGTAATTATTTTTCCTGAAAGGCTGAGAGTGAAGAGTGATTTGGTTAGAAAGGAAAAAAAGAGACAAGAAAACAATAAGAGAGTAGATTAGGTATATCATTATATATTTATGTAAAATTCTAAATCTATATATACATATTAAGATAAAATAGAGTCTGAATATTCAAAGGTTAAATCAGAGGTTATGCAAATAACTGAACACTTATACATATTAAAATATATCACATAGTAAAACTGGCCATCTGTGGCCTCCTTCTGAATACTATGATGCTTCTATTGTACTTATTTTCTAAAGGAAAACCTAGAAACCTCAGGAGTTCTTTATAAAGGAGGAACTTGGGCTCTGTTCTGGGTAGAGTCTCAGTAAAATCTTTGAGTTGATTGCACTAACCATGCCAGGAATTATTTGCCCAATTCTGTCTGAGCAGCTCTCATTGTCACTCTGGTCATCATGCAATCATTTGTAAAATGAAAATATAGAGCTAGAAGCTAGACTTTTAAAATTTTTCCATAATTGCTCCTGCTGCCTGCAGATTCTGCCTCTGTAGGAATCCAGGTTTTGTTTTGTTTTTTCCTTTTTATCAAGTTTCAAGCAAAAAAATTGCTTTGTAAATGTTTTTAAAGTAATTGTTTTAGTTATCTCTGAAAGGAGGGCCACTACTCACACCATAAGCCATCCAGAAGACAATGAAAAGATAAAATCCTTTCCTGTGGGGAGAGGTAGGACTGGAGGAGAATCCTGGAGCTGAGTATTCTCTAAGAATAAGGGGAAAGGCAGGGAGGGAGGAATAGAAGGAAGGACACAGAGAAGGAAGGAAGGAAGGAAAGAAGAGGGGAGTGGAGGAGAGGAGAGGGAAGAGAAAAAAAATCTTAAGCATTTACAGTGTAAGAAGGGGTCTTTTCAATCACGCAGGTGTGTGTCCGTTGAATGTAGCCTGCAGGAAAAGGGAACTATCCCAGAGAAAGTGGCAGTCTTACATTCTTATCCTAGCCAAGACGTGGGTAATAATCCCATCTGTTAGGGAGATGATGAAATGTAAGGCAAAGAAAATGAGTTCATGAACTTGAGATGTTTTAAAAGAGAGAGAAAGAAAGAGTAGGAGCTCATTCAATATCTCAGAACTGCCTCAAGCTCTCTTTGAGCTGAACTTAATTTCCTTTGTCAAGTACAATCTGCAGACCTCACAGTACATCAACGGTGGGTGCGTGCACTTTTCCTAGTACATTCTGTACTGTGCTGTCCATCTGCAGCTCAGTGGGGTGAGCACATACAGTAATTTACCTAACAGCTTAGATTCCTTTCTGTAATATTGGAATCTTCAGGTCCGAGCAAGTCTGTAGAACACATCACCAGTTTTCTGCTCAATAAAAAACAATGCTCTTTCTGCACTAGAACTGAACATCCAAACCTTGAGCTTATAAATTTCAGTGTTCCTGAGGATATACTGTGTGACCTTGAAGATAGTTACTTCACCTACAGTGTCTTTCTCTCTCCATTTCCAAAAGAGAAATCATGCATCTCAGATTCAAAGCAGAGACCCAGAGATGTGAAGTGACACACTCGAGATCCCAGAGCGGGTTACTAGCTGCAGCCAGGAGGACTATCAGTTGCATCCCAGACAGGTTTTAGCATAAAGAGGAGTTATTGGTTCAAGTTAAAGAAGATGACTAGCTTCAGGTAACTTGATGCAAAGTCTCAAAAAAATTCACCAGGACCTAATTTTTCTCATTGATTCTCCTCCATCTTCTAAGTTGGCCCTATCCCCAGGTGGGTCTTCTCCTTATACTGCCGGGTACCAGCCATTAGCTCCAGACTTTATTCTCTTGGGTGAAGTCCTGTGGGAAGGAGCATCTGCTTCTGCACCACAATTGCTAACAACAACAAAAGTCCATTGTATCTCAATGTCCCTATTAAAATGTCCTGCTTGAACCAAAACATCCTGCTTAGAGCCAGGACTAGAGTGAGACTCGATCGTGTGCCTCGCCCTAAGGTAGGAGCGGTACTCTACAGGTAGCACATGGACTGAGAACAGAAGAGGCATCGAGTGGCAGATAGCCGAAGCTGTTAACAGAAGGAAGGATAATAGGTGACTGGAAGGTCACCAAGTACCTGCCACACTGGCAGAGTCTGAAACAGAAACCACGTATTCTGGATGCTGCTTCCCACCTCAACGCACCCTTCTTCTTCATGCCTGTGGCTGCGACACTAACAACAATGGAGAGGTTAATGACATGGTGATAAAAATCAGTGTTTGTGATAATCCGAGGAACAAAAACCACTCATGTAATGTTAATATTGTACTATAAAAGTTAAGTCTGTTGTCATTCACCTTCATGACCTTGGATTTGGGAATGTGTTCTTAGATATGACACCAAAAGCATGAGTAACAAAGGAAAAATAGAGAATAAATTTGACTTCATCAAAATTTAAAACTTTTATAAAATAAATAAGTTATAGGGATGTTATGTACAGCACGGTGACAATAGTTAATAATACAATATTGCATATTTGAAAGTTGCTAATCGAGTAAATCTTAAAAGTTCTCATCACAAGAAAATATGCTTTATAACTATGTATGGTGACAAATATTAACTCAACTTAGTGTGGTAATCATTTTGCAATGTATACAATTATTGAATCATTATGTTCATATAACCATTGAAACTAATGTAATGTTATGTGTCAGTAATACTTTAATACAAATTTGTAATTTCTGCATCAAAGAACACTATCAACTGAGTGCAAAGGCAGCCCACATAATGCGAGAAAATATAACGGTTTAACATCCGGAACATATAAAGATCTCCTACAACTCAACAACAAAAGACAAGCAGCCCACTTAAAAAATGGGCAAAGGAATTAGATACACATTTCTTTTTTTTTGTCCAAAAAGGATATACAAATGGCCAATAAGCACATGAAAACATGTTCTGTACAGTCATCAGGGAAATGCAAATCAAAACCATAAGATACAACTTCACATCTACTGTGTTAGCCATAAAAAGAAAGCCAAAAAACATGTATTAGCAAGAATGGGAATAATGAAACCCTCTTACTTTACTACTAGAACATAAAATGGTGCAGTCACTTTGGGAAACAGTTGGGCAGTTCCTCAGAAAATTTAACATAGGATCACCATAGGACCCAGCAATTCCACTCCTATGTATATAGCTTAATAAAATAAAAATAGGGATTGACTGAATCAGATATTTAAACACCAATGCTTCATTCTTTTTTACGGCTGAATAATATTTTATTACATGAACACACCACATTTTGTTTGCCACTTCTTCTATTGATGGACACCTGGAGTGTTTTCACCTCTTGCCCATTGAGAATAATGCCACAATAAGCAATCAGGGCCAATGTACTCCACCCAGGGGAAGAATAATAATCTTAGGGATTTCACAGCCCTTTCAAAGTGACTGCTGTAGGCAGGGGTGTGATGAGACCTCGTTCTGGCCCATGAAAGTCTGGTACAATCTTCTGAGAAGTCTTGTTCCTTTTCAAATAAGAGACAAACACACAGGGAGATGATTCCTACCTCTCCCTTTCTGCTTTTGCATATTTTCTACTTTAATGGAAGAAAACAGGTATAAAAGCAAGAAGGCTTGGGGAAAGAAAAGATGTAACAGCAATCTACATGGTGCTGGATTCCAAGTCCCGATGATGACAAAGGTCAGGGGACTTGCCTTTTCTGTTGTTAGAATCATGATTGATAAATCTTGCCCATTAACTTCTGCCCTCGTGTGGCCAGTACACTATGAGGATAACAAGAGAGTCCCAGTGAGGTCTTTGTTCTGCTGCAACTAAGGCATGGCACACATGGAAAGCATCACCATCTTGTTCTCCTGCATTTCAGGAGGGGTCCTCGTTAATAACTGGAAGCTGTATCCCGCCATAGCCATAAAGCAATAAACGGTACAGGAATGAGCCATAAACTACTTCTAACTGCACTAACCCACCACATCAGAACCAAGGACTGCTCCAAATTAACAAGCAATTCATTTAAAGCAGATACCGGGATTTCATTTTCTGCACAGCTCTTAATTAGCCTCTAGAAACTGCCACCATGGGGTATTACCTCAGAGCCCTCTGCATACCTCCAGAAGAACAACTGGGGTCACAGCGCAGAGCCCAACGGGCAGGCGCACCACCTCCCAGAGCTTGCTACCCATTCTAATTGCTCACAGACTCTGATCAGAAGGGTCGTCCCACGGTAGCACACTGTGCAATTGGCCTCTTACTTAATAAAGTGGTCTGCAGCTGTTTCTTTATGGCTGGAGCTATGCTACAGCACACCCCGCATTGCCTGTCCTGGCCTTGTCAAAGATGTGACTCCGAAGGTGTAGCTCTTCATTTAGAGCGATGTTGAGACTCACTGAAAACTATAACTGCCAGTGAAGGATGGGTGAACTTGGTGAAGGACTCTATAGCCTCCTGTTCAATAACTGCTTAGTCACTGCTCTCGGGATTAGAGTTTAGCCTGAACCAGAGCGGAGAAAGCGTAACAGTCTCCTGGCAGGGCACAGCGTCCTCAAGACCACTCATCCCTGCCAGTGACAAAAGCGGCTGGGAGTTTAGTGTGTCCTCCGCTGACTCAGCAGCTGAAAAATGCCTTTGGAACTGGTTTTAGCAAATGTCATTACATTCTTTTTTGCAATACATGATGTTCAGTATCTAATCCTCCTCACTTCTTTGGATTCTGGACATTGTTGCTGGGAAGATATAATTATACTCATTAGAATACACAGGACCTAAAACCAGCTGGAAAAGTCTCGCCTTCAAATTTTTCAAAAAACAAAAACTAATTATATCACAAAAGCAAAAACATGGTAATTAAAATGACCATTATGTAGCAGGCTTCCTATAATTATTGTTATTCATTTTGGCAACTGGGAGTTTGAGGGTTTGAATTTTATTTTCCAAGCCATAAGCGTGGGGAAGAAAAGCAATTTACTTACTTTACTATTTAACACTGGGAATTAATTTTTACGAATTTCTTCAGACTTTATGGAAGGACTATATCATTCCTCTTTCTCCCTGTCACTAATTTTTAAGGGATAGTTTTCCTGCCTATTCTCAGGCTGCATTGATAAATACATTTATGACCTTGTGCCAATCCCAGAACTCAGTGCAGAGCCTCTTCCACCTACTCACATCCTCTAGATTTCTCTAGATACTTTTTTTTTTCTATCGGGAGCAGAAGAAAATTAACTCCAGAGAATTACTTGCACCCATCTGGATACTACGTTAAATTCTTCAATACTGCCATCGCCGTTTACTAATTATTGCTACATCTATGTCTAAATTAGATTCCAGCTAATTGCCACTCGAATGATGTCAGACAGAAGACTGACAGTTGCAATCTAACATGTGAAAATAAAAATTGTTAAAGGAAACAATAGGATAAGAACAAAGGATTTTTACAAAACAGAAAGATGAAGACTAAAAAAGGAAGAAGTGAGTTATTATTCTATGAGAACCAAAAAATAAAAAATAGGCATAATTCTAGGCAAGTATTACACATCAGATATGATGCAGGGCATGCTACATGCATTCATCATGTACCTAAAATCAATTCTGAGAAGTGTTTTTGTCTGCCTTTTAGAGTCGGGACTGAGAGTGGTTAAGTAGTAACATTGTAGCTTTAAAATTTTTTCCTAGTATTACCAAATAAAAGTAAAATAAATTACCTTAGCTTGGAGACAGCTAAGTAATATAAACAATCACTTTTACTTCTGTCCAATTGCCTATATTTTATATATTCAGTGACAGAACTATAATCGATCCCAGATTTCTGTATTCCAAAAATCAAAATAATCACCATTTTTAAATAATGTTAGCATGGTATATCTTTCCCCACCTCTTTGCTTTTAACTTATATAAATCTTTAAAATCAAAATGGGTTTCTCAGAGACAACATATAGTTTGGTCTTTTCTCTTTATCTACCAAGATTTTCTGTCTTTTAATTGGTACATTTAAACCATCTACATTTAAAGTATTTATTGATAGTTGAATTAATTGCCGCGGATTTCAACCCGCAAAATCCGTGGGGGGACCGCCCCGATCGCGTGAATCAATCTTACCCAGAGACACGCTAGAGGTGAGAATCCGGCGACCACGGATCTCCTCCACCATCCCCATCTTGGGGAGAAAGACCTCGTGGGTTGCTTAGCCAGGGCTTTTATTAGAGGCATTAAGACACATTTACATTGGATTGATTATTCATGGGATTAAGCAGAACGGGTAGGATTACTCATAGCAGGGCATTAGGATATAAATTCAGATCCGGTGGCAGATAGGACCAAGTTAAAGCAATATTCAGAGATCAGCAAGCCAGAATTTTTTAAGATACATCTTTGCCAAATTCCTATTAGAGAATTCCCATTCTACAGACATGATCCACACTTGTTCACACGGGAATCACACGGAGCTGTGCTCAAAATGTGTAAATTCTCAGGACTGCGTGTTTACACACGTGTGGAAATCACTGCCACAATTAATATCTACCATCTTTTTAAACTGTTTTTTATTTGTTACTTTTGTTCTTTGATTCATCTTTTCTTTTTTTTCCTTAACTAATTTTAATATAGTATTTTCTGTTATTTTATTATATTCCCTACCTTAGTAAATCATTTATACTCTTTCAAATTTTTGTTGGTTACCCTAGAGTCTACAATAAATATTTTTAAATAGCCTAAGTCAACCGTCAAATAGCACTAAAGGCATTACAGATGCCTATAGGAGAGTAACCCCAATTTCTCCGTTCCACCATGTGCGGTATTGCTATCATTTAGTTCATGAATCCATATGCTATAGTCAACCCGTACTCCATTACTATTACTGTTTTTTTTAAATAATCTTTTAGATTAACTACAAATAAGAAAATTTTAGAAATTCTTTTACCTTTATTTATTCTTGCTCTGACACCCTTTCTTTCTTTCTTTATGTAGATTCAAGTGTCTAACCTATATCATTTTTCTTCTGTCTAAAGAACTTTAAAAATATTTTTGGCAGGTTTGATGGTAGTGAAGTCCCTTAATTTTTATCTAAGAAAACCTTTATTTCCCTTTCGCTTTTCAAGAATAATATTGTTAAATATAGAATTCTAAGTTGGTGAATTTTTTCTTTCAGCCCTTTAAAGATTTCTCTGAACTCTCTTCTTCCTTGCATAGTTTCTGGTCAGAAGTCTACCATAATTTTTACCCTTTTTCCACTGAAGCATGGGATGTTTTTTCCTCCTCTGGTTTCCTTGAAGATTTTCTCAGTTTTTGATTATTTTTTTCTTTTTTGAGGCTTAAATAAGTACACTGAGGTGTAATTTATTTAGTATTTACTTTGCTTGCTGTCCTCTAAGCTTCCTGGATTTGTGGATGGTGTCTGTCATTAAATTTGGATAATTCTCAGCTATTATTACTTCAAATACTTCTGCTCTGTTGTCTCTTCGCTCTCCTTTCAGTATTCCAATTTCGTATGTTACACGTTCGACGTTGTCTCACAGGTGTTTTCCATTCTTTCTTTTTTTGTCTTTGCATTTCAGTTTGGGAGCTTTCTATCTGCCTATCTTTGACTTCACTGATTTTTATCCTCAGCTGTGTCAAGTCTACTGATGAGGCCACCAAAGGCATTTTCCATCACTGTCACTGTGTTTTTTATTTCATTATTTTCTATACTTTCCATCCCTCTTCTTACATTTCCCATCTGTTTTTGAGCACTGTCTACCTTCTCCACTAGAACCCTTACCATATTAATTATCATTATTTCTAATTCCAACATCTGTGGCAAATCTAAGTGTGGTGACCTCTTTCTCTTCAGACTCTGCATTTGTCTTGCCTCTTGGCTTACTTTGTAGATTTTCTTTTTTGTTGAAAGCGAGGCATGTATGAGGTAATACGAACTAAAGATTTAAATAAGCTGTTAGTGTGAGGGGTTAAGTTAAGCTGGCCATGAGTTGACCTGTGTTAAATATTTGCTGTAACTACAAGCACCAAAAGGCTTCAAATTCCTCTTGTGCGCTTGTTCATGTCTCCCTTCTTGGCTATGGGGCTTTGCTATGTATTTTCAGCTACAATCCACTGTTATCATACTAGAGACTTGTGGTGTGATGTGGGTCATTCGATAATGTTTAAATCATGTCTCCATCTTTCAGGAGGACCATGTCTTACAACTGCGGCCTTCACAAGGGTTTCTGTCCTTCCTCCAGTGGTATAGCTTTTCCC
The DNA here is from genome assembly GCA_004026765.1 of Micronycteris hirsuta. Taxonomy (NCBI): domain Eukaryota; kingdom Metazoa; phylum Chordata; class Mammalia; order Chiroptera; family Phyllostomidae; genus Micronycteris; species Micronycteris hirsuta. The sequence continues at coordinate 16,897 of PVJI01024077.1, forward strand.
TCCAGCTTCTACTCCTTTCCCTGGCTGCAGCATTTCCAATATATTTCCTTGAAACCCTGCCTTCTGTTGATTATACTTTTTGTTCCCCATTCCAATAAGACAGGAAAAATAAAGGGGTCTAGGGAATAGGGAGAATTTCCCTTCCTATTGCTGGGATAAGGTTTCAGAATTGTGCTCTGGAGAAATCTTTTCTCCTGAAGGAAACAGCTATATTATGAAGTCCCAGGACATATTCCACAATGGTTTCTTCCCTCTCTCACTGTCAGAGTTACAATAGGATCTTACAACAGGCTGGGCCCCAAGAGTTTCTCACTCTCGAAGTGGTCCACACTCAGCCTGCAGCAATCTCAAAATCACCACCTAAGCTCCTACCAGTTTATGGTTCCAGTGGCTTCTGCTCCAGGTGAGCAGATTTCAGTCGCTGGTCTCTCTGGGTGCACCTGTCCCTACAGACTTCTAGTGGTTTGCCCTGAAACCTCAGTTCTCTAATGGGTCCAAACAAAGTGAAGCTGATCTTTTTTTTTTTTTTTTTCAGTTTTTCCAGGTTTTATTTGTTGTAAGGATGGGAGTGACAACTTCCAAGTTCTTTACATGTCAGAGCTAAAAATGGAAGGAATCGTCCTTTTTGGTGAGGAAATTAAGAAAGATAATAGTTTGATTAAGCACAGGTAGCCAGTCTAAAGAACTGAAGCCCTTTCAGAAATTGTATTATTCATTTTAGACATTTAAATTCTGCTTATAGATAATGGGAAGTGATTAAGGTTTTCAGATTTTCTCTCTACCTCCACCCATGACTTTACCACAAACACAAGTGCATTAAATGCTCTCTGTGGGAAAAAAAATCCACGAACAAAAAGTTTGTGATTAAAGGCTCAGAAAAATCCTGCATTGTTATTTGTACTTACTGTTTCCCATATTTATCTAATTATGGAATCACTTACTTCCCTTCTTATTATGTGTTAACATCTGTGACAGACAAAATAATGACGCACCAGAGAGAACCGCATCCTAATCCCCAGAACTTGTGAATTGTCACCTTCCTGGCAAAAGGGACTTTACGGGTGTGATTGAGATCTTGAGGTAAGAAGATCCTCCTGGATTATTTGGGTGGACCAAGTATAATAACAAGGGAGGCCAGAGGGTCAGAAAGAGAGAGAAGACAATGTTAACATGGAAGCAGGAAAAAATTGGAAAATGATTTGTTGCTTGTTTTGAAGATGGGTAAAGACTACAAGCCAAAGAATGAAGGCAGCCTCTAGAAGCTGAAATAGGCAAGAAATAGAGTTTCCAAAGGAACCAACCTTCCTGACACCTTGAATTTATTTAGCAAAGTGAGACTGATTTTGGACTCTGACTTCTGGAGTGATAAGACAGTAAATATGTATTGTTTGAAGCCACTAAGAGAGTGCTCATTTATTTTAGCAGGAATAGAATACTAATACAATACCCTATTATGTTAGTCTTCCACAATGGAATACTATGTAGCAGAAAGAAAGAAGGAACTCCAACCTTTCGCAACAGCATGGATGGAAATGGAGAGCATTATGCTAAGTGAAATAAGCAGGGCAATGAAAGACAATAATATCATATGATCACATCTATAAGAGGAACCTAATGAACAAAACAAACAAATGAGCAAAACAGAGCCAGAGGCATGGAAACAAGGAACAAACGGACAGGAACCAGAGGGGTGCAGAATGCAGGCTAAGGGAGAAAAGATGGGGAAGGGTCTAGTTAAGGAACAGATATAAATGACCCAGGGACAGGGATGACAGGTGGGCATTGACCGTGGGAGTGGGGGCCAGGCAGGGGAGAGCATCGGCGGGGGGCAGGAGGGGGCGGGGGGCCAGAATTGGAACAATTGTAATAGAACAACAATGAAAATTAGAGGGAAAACCTTTTTTAAAAAAGGTAAAAACACAATACAAAAAAAATAAAAAACACCACACATCCTGACAAATGCTCCAGTATAGGCAAGGCATGGTGTTAGGAATTGAGGGATACGAAGAGAAATACTCTGTCTGTGCTCTAAGTTTATGCAAGTTTGCAGAGTATGTAGAAGTGTAAAAAATTGACACAAGACAGAATATTTTCTTAAAAACTACTTCATAAAGATATCATTGAGAGAATACAAAAAAAGAGAGAAAGATTAATTTTGACCTGTATTTGAATACCTATACCTATATTTGAGGAATTTAACAAATATTTATTCAAAATTTACTATGCAATAGGCATGGTACCAGGCAAAGTAGCTAGAGAGACAAAAAAGAAATTGTTTGTGTTCCTCCTTTGTTAAATTATTTTGCACAAGAGCCAAGTCAACTGAAACAAAACTGGCTGCAGCCTATGTTAGAAGAAAAAAAAAATTATTAAAAGAACTTTATTAGGTTTGTACTATCAAAAGTATTTAAATTATTGAATGAGAGAATGCAATGAGAATATATGCATTTTTCTAATCCAAAACATTAATTTCTCCATTTCTGTGATTCTGTTCCTGTTCTAGTTGTTTACTTTGTTTTTATTTTTTAGGTTCAGTTGTTGATAGTTGTGAGTTTGTTGTCATTTTACTATTCATAGTTTATCTTCTTCTATTTCTTAGATAAGTCCATTTAACATTTCAAATAATAAGGACTTGAGGACAATGAACTCCTTTACCTTTATCTTCTCACAGGGAGGATTATCAGCAGGGAGGGGCTGGGGGAGATGCGGGAAAAGGATACAGGGAATAAGAAGCATAATTGGTAGGCACGAAATAGACAAGAGGGGGTAAGAACAGTATAGGAAATGGAGAAGCCAAAGAACTTACATGTACGACCCATGGACATGAACTAAGGAGTGGGGAGCACTGCTGGAGGGTAGAGGGGTGCAGCATGGCGGGGGATAGAGGGGAGAAAAAATTGGGACAACTGTAATAGTATAATCAATAAAATATACTTAAAAATAAATAAAACATTAATTTCTAGGCATATTAGCAATATGAAAACTGAAGTGGCATTTTAATCTTTCATCCCATTCAGAAATTCTTTATAGGCATTATCTCACTTCATCCTCAAAATATCTAGGAATAAAAATATTAATACTATCATTTGTACCTTAAAAATAGGGAAATTGGCACTGTCTGAGTTAGCACCCCAAACTTACCACTCTCCCTACCTATAAGATCTTTATTCCTGGGCTCCTGGGAACTGGTAACATTTGTGAGCGCGCTGTGGCGTGACCACGCCTGTGAATCTCCTTGTCCTTTGCAGGTCAGGATGTGTCCTCCTGACTCACTACAGAGGCCAGATGCTGATTGGTAGTAGCAGCTCCCTTCACGCGGAGGACGCTTTCCTTCTCACCACGGAAAACCAGGTGCAGGCAGCGTGCAATTGCTCATCAGGGAATAAGTCTCAAAACATTGAGGCTACGTAGTTCATGTCAAAACTGCTTTTTTTCCGGGGACAAGAAATAAGAACGTAAAAGGAAAACCCTTAATGTATCCACACACTCCAGTTCCCAGAAGACAAATAAATACACATTGCCACTGAGAAGACGTCCTTGGGGCATGGCAGTTACCGCGTCCGCCTCTCATCTTTGCTTGGAGGTTCTAAATGTCCACGTACATTTCTTCACGAAGGTTCCTCATTTTATCCCTAAATTCTAAGTTCTCGCAAAACTTTGTTTTAACCTAGATAAAAGAGTAAAAGTCATTGTTTAAGCGATTATTTAAGTCATAAACCCCGAGAAATGGTTATCAGAGGCAGTTAATGACCTACCCTCTCGGCTAATGGAGGTTAACACTCTAATAAACCATTTGTTAACTGCAGCAAATGACTGATTGCAAAAGAATTATGGCTATTATAAGTCACTTATGAGTGATAGGAGGAAAAGACACAGTCAGATGGGGACAGCAAGTACCAGCACACAGAAAGGTGACGATAGAGAAAATCATTGTTGCCTGTCACTGAAAGGTTTATTTTACAACGAATGAAAAGGGGAGAGAAGCCACCACTGTATACTTATACTGTAATATACTGAGCAACTCAAACACTGAGCAAACACTGAGAAAACTTTTGCCTGCACAAAGAAATGTCTTTTCAATGCAATTAAAATACTTCTCAAGAATGTGTATTTTGAGGATTGAAAATTGGAATCGTGTGTCCCTGACAATTAGTGAGACTTTTTTTTAAAACAAGGACATTTTTTAAGTAAGAGAGTAGGCATTATCTTTCTAAATCAGAAAGTCAAGAATACGCAGTTTTGGTTAGGATTATATTTACTGATTGTGAGGGAGAACGTAGTAAAAATAAATGGCTTAAGCCAGATGGATGTTTATTCCCCACTTTAGAGTGAGGCAGTCCATGCTGGTGGAGGACTTCAGCTCCATGGAGTCGTCGGTGGCCCAGCTTTCTTCTCAGATACCTTTCCATCTACTCCAGGATAATGTTTCTTCCTGACGGCGATGGGTATGAAACCTCCTCTCACCAAACTGGTGTTCTAGACAGCAGAGAGAAGGAAGGAAGCTCTGATTCTCTCTGTAGTGGGGGGTTAACCTTGCCCAAAAAGAGGTCTGGCCTTTGCCCTCAGCTACTGGCAGGTGATCTCTTGGTACCTGCTAATGGCCTCCAAAAACCTTGGTCTGGGCTGATACCACTTGGAAGACCCTTCGCTTCCCGAGGAAAGGAAGTCTGAGCCCTAGATGAATTGTATCAGTAAACTCTTAGAAGGCTACATTTTGCCCTGTCTGTCATCTTTCAGTCCCCTGTTTTATTTCCCTGTTATCAGTTCAAAGCTGTTGGTTATTCTCTTTCAAACTAAGTTCTTTGCTATTAAATAGCGGTGTTTCCAAAGTCTGCTGGGACTTCTCTGGACACCTGTCCTCTCACAGGGTCACCTCTATTGATTCACAATGAATTAGTTTTAAATCTGTCCCTGGGCCTCTTAATCAGTCTGTGGCACAGATGTCCCCTGCACTAGCATTCCTTAAACTTCTGCACAGCATCAGATTTGAAGTAGGTATCGATTTTATCCTACGAATTTGTATGCAAGAAAAATAGATCTCAATATCTTGATTATGCTTTTTTTCCTCAAAATGCTGGGGGTGGGGAGGAGGGTAAAAAAAAAACCTCCCACCTCTTTATTCCAGGGATGCAACTGAGGTTTTAGGGGTTTATATTGTTCCTGTGGAATGGGACAGGTGGCACCTAGTCCTCTGGGTAATCATCTGTCCCTACACCATCCAGGACACACCTTCATTTCTATGGTTTTTGGTCATCTGTCAGCACAGATCACTCCTCTCTGCCTCGTCCCAACCCCCCAATCTCCTCAAGTCAGCTGCTCTCAGCCAGTCAGACCTGGATCCTTCTAAAGGCTCGTGGGGATTGTTTTTCTTTTTTCTGTCCCTTGTTGAAGCTCCAAGAAACTCTGTAACAATGTCTCAAGCCCATCTACGCTCCTGGTAGTCACTTCCCCAGCTTCTCCAGGACCTAAGCAATGGAACTCCAAGGCTTTGGACCCTCCCTGGGCTCCACCTGGCAGAGGACACTGGCTCTCTCTGCTCCCAGACCTACCAAACCTATCTGGGGGTTCTATTTTTCCCCATTTCCTTCCAGCCTCCCCTGGGGTAGAGTCCAGAAGAG
>PVJI01024078.1:0-22508 GCA_004026765.1 Micronycteris hirsuta
TGCTTCTCAGATAAGGTCAAGTTTAAGGAGTTCATAATCACCCAGCCTTTATTATATGAAATGTTAAAGGGATCTATATAAGGCATGGAGGGATATCAACAGGGGAGTTGGAGGGGAAGAGAGGAGGAAAAAGTACAGAGAATAAGTAGCATAAGTGGTAGGTAGAAAACAGACAGGGGGAGGTTAAGAATAGTATAGGAAATGTAGAAGCCAAAGAACTTACGTGTATGACCCATGGACAAAAACTAAAGGGTGGGGAATTGGGGGGGTGGGGGGTGGGGCTGAGGGGAATAAAGGGGGGGAAATGGGACAACTGTAATAGCATAATCAATAAAATATATTTAAAAAAAAAGAAAAAATATAACCACAATGTTCAGTTTTATTTCCAACAAATGAAATTGAGAAAAAATATTGTGGAAATACTTTTACTACCATCCATCTTCCATTTCCAATTCTGCACACAGAATTATGATTTTTCAAAGAACTGCCAACTAAATAGACTATCAATTCTGTCAAATGTAATTGATCAGCCAATACTTTGCATTTACTATGTGCTCAACATTCTGTTAGACACTTTGGAAAATACAGACTGAAAACATTATAGTACCTCCTCTTAAAGGTCTTACACTCTAATATTCAGAACAAATGTTTTCTGAAATAATTAGAGAATATAAATTTCTATAATGAAATTCTAAAACTGTGATATATAAACTATAAATACTATCAAGGTTTGGAGGAGAAAATAAATGGAAACTCCAATATTTAATATATTTCCCTAGAGGAAATAAACTAAACTAGACCTCAAAGCAGTAGTTCTTCAACTTTTGAGGTAGTCTGGGGCCTACTCCTAGGGCTCAAAATCTGCATTTAAACAGCATTTCCGGTTGATTCTGATATAGCTGGCCCATAGTTTGGCAAAAACTGGGTTAAATAAGAAGTATAGTTTGCAAGAGTCCCTAGTACAGTACTGTTCAACAAACTTTCTGCAGTGGCAGAAATATTCTATACCTGTGCAGTCTAATACAGTAGCCACATGTGGCCATTAAGCTCTTGAAATGCAATCAGTTTACCTGAGAAACTGAATTTTTAATTTTATTTAACTTTAATTAGTTTTAATTTAAATAACCACAGCTAGCTCTAGAGAATATGAAGAGATTTCTAGGAGAAACATGAGCTAAGCCATAGATTGAAATGCACATGAACAGGAGAGACAACTGATTGGCTTGTCTAGAATAGAGGTTTTGTATTAAATTATCATGAGGTCAGGTTATGAAGAGCCTTGAAGGGAACTGAGGAAATTGGATTTCATGACACACACTGCTGGCTTCCTAATCAAGCAATTTCCTTTTCTTCAATAGTAATAACACCAGAGCTTTTGCATGCTCACCTAAGGGAATGAACCTTGATTATTCTACATCATTCATAGTATATCTATTTTTCTTGCAGTAGCTGGATTCTGCCAATGTGTTAAATTCTGGTTAGTGAGTTGGGGGACATCTAAAAAGTGTTTAGCCTGAATAAAAAGAAACTTTTTCTGACTCTAGTCAAACTTTGTGAGGCTTAGAAGTGTTGACATATTGGGGTAATGAAGAGACAAGATGAAAAACAAACACCAACAGGCTGAGAATGGCAGAGAATGACCAAAAGACCTTGGGTCATTGGTGACACCTGAATTCACTTCCCCCATTTCCCCTCAAGACATTTTGGACATATAGCTAGTTCATTACTATTTAACATCTTTAGTTTTTTGTTCTATTCCACACAGCTGGCAGCATTATACCAGGAAACTAATGTTTAGGGAGACACCCTCTGGAAAATGCTGAAGTAGACAACTGATAGCCATTGAAGGCATTTTCTTAAGGTTGGAGGTGCATATGAAGCAATGTTCAAGGTTTAAAAATAACATGCATAAAAAAAAGTCAGAAGAAAGAAAAAGTGGAATCAAGCTGACCAGCTTTATTAAAAGGCCTGAAAGTCAAAAGATTGTGGAAAAATTAGAAAAACATTCCTATTATGTAAAATCATTAATGCACATAGATAGATACTTGAAGCAAAATTGGGGAAACAGCACATTTTGTAAGAGTAATAAGATTGTAAGTGATGTTTCTTTGATTTTATATGAGTATATTATTTTCATGTTATTTCTACTTAAAATGTAAACAAATTACAGACAGTATAGTCTTTAGTCTCTCTAAATGTTGTATATTCCATACTTTTTTGAAAATGGGAAAATTATTGAAATATTATAAAAATATTTCTCTGTATTAGCTGCAATTAACAGTATTAGAAGACACTGACTAACAATATGGTAAACCAGAAAACATGCAGGCCTAGCTGGGTGACCTTGGGAAGTCAAGTAAACCCTGTGGCCCATTGTTTTCCTCTCTGGATGGATTGCTCTAGAGCTCTAAAATCCAACAATCTCTGGTTTCAAATGGAAGGAAATGCTTTTGAATTTTAAAATGTCATTCAGTTGATATCAAAATTTAATTTTCTAAGCCCTGTTCTCATCCTTTGTCATGTGAGCTGAGTTTGAAAGGATACAACAGTCAATCTCCCTCAACTTCTGTGAGCAAACCAAAAACCTTTGGAAATAATTGTTTTATAGATTTAATATAACTTTCATAGAAGTTTCTGCATATATTTTCAAAAAATAAATGAAGTGGTTCTGAAAATTTTAATATGCATTAAAGTTCTATATTAACATCAAGTAGGTGTCAAGTGATAGTTTATTATTTTTTTTAACTTGCATTTTCAAACAACTAATAAGGCTAAACATTTTTTGTAGTTACTGACCATTTGGAATTGAGCTTCTGTAAATGACCTAGTCATATCATTTGCAAAATATTTTAAAATTAACTTTCATAAAATATTTTAATATCATTTTGTTAGAAGTTCCTCATATACCAGAGATGACAGTCTTTTTTCTTCATATGTAGAGATTTTTTTTTCCAATCTGTCATTCGTCTATGGTATTTGTTTATGGCTCTTTTTAGCTTTACAAAAATATTTTTAAATTATATAATCAGATATGTCTGTCTTTTAATATATAGCTCTATTTTCTTGGTTATAATAAATGCCCTTCAATAAAGTAATAAGTTCATTAACTCTGGAATATGTATACTACAGAATATTATGTGGTCATTAAAAAAGTAAATAAGAGCTATACCAGTTTATTTAGAGGTATATCCCTTGTGATTTATTAAGTGAAAATAAGAAAGATGATTTTATATATGTATCATATTTTATATATACATATATAAAGATAATATATACAACATACTGAAAATATACTATATATTAGGTTACATGATAACAGAAAAAGTTATAACAAAATAAACTGCAGCTTGGCTACACTGTTGACGTAACAAGGTAGGTTAAAGAGGAAGTTTAGGCTCCCTAAATTTTTTTAAAGATGTGATTAGTTTTTTTAAAAAACATAATAGATTCCATTATGTAAAATTATTAGTGCTGGTGAATATATATAAATCCGCATAGAAACGCATAAAAGAATGTCCACCAAAAAGTTAACGGTGTTTAACTTACGATGTTTAGATTTCAAGAAGTGAAGGGGAAGAAGGAAGAAAAAAACAAAAGATAAAAAGAGAGAGAAGAAAAAGAAAACATGATAGAAAAAACCAATAAACTTAAAGTTGTCCTTTCTAAAAAACAGAACAGACTGGATGAGAGGGAGACAGAATCCTCAAGTGAAAAGGTTCCCCCATCCTCTGGTTAAGAATTATGGTCACAGTCTTAAAGTTCCCTGAATACTCCAGTAGAAATATATACATAAACTTACTATAAGTAGTGTCAATTTAATCCATTTAAAATGCAAGAAATAAATATCTTCTCTTTACAGCATGACTTCTGTAAGCAACGGTGACAATTTTAGGCACGCCTGCTCTGTAAAAACTATATCTACAGAATGATAACTGTAAGGAGTGGTTCCAAAGACTTATGTGTCCATAAAACCCCCCTGGATAGATTGTTAAAATGCACATTCCAGGGTCCCACCCTAGAAATTCCTATTCAGCAAGTCAAGAGACCAATAATCCACATTTAACAAGCACCCCAGGCAAATAAGGCAGGTGTTGAAAGATCACACTGAAAAACAGTGAATTTAAGGATGTCTGATCTATTTACAAACTGATTAACCAAAGAATTTGAGGAGTGTGGTATACTAGAGAGAACAAAGAATTTTGAAGTCAAAAGATCTAGATTACCTCTCTGACCTAATCCCCCACTCACTCTGTCACTCGCCTCTGCAGCTGTAGCACTGGCCTCCTAGTTACCTCTTCACAACATCCAAGAATGTTCTTCCTCCAATCTTCCAAAGGTTCAGGTCCCTTGCAGCACTCAGGTCTTCACTCAGCTGTCACTAGTCAGTGACACCTTGTAGAGAATCTGAATTCCCATCTAACTTTAAAATTCCCCTTGCTGCTTCATTTTCCTCTCTAGCACCTCTCACTATCTAAATATAATGTATTTTACTTTTTTTTCTTACTTGTTTGATTCCCATAGGACAGAGATATTTGGTAGTTTTCTTTGCTGCAGCATCTGAAACACCTAGAACAGTGCCTGGACAGAGTTCAAGAGGATTTCACTTGGCCAAGATAAAACAAATTAGGTTTTGAGACTCAGTGATAGCAGAAAGGTACAGCCACTAAGTGGAGAGCTTTAATGCACAAATTCCTAGGCCCTGCTAGAGATCTGATTCAGTGGTCTTCAAGTGAGGCCTGAGATTCTGAATTTCTAACAGAAACACAGGTGATACTGATGCAGCTTTGAAAGATGTTAAGTGTCTCTCTGCTCATTGTTTGGTGAAAATGAACCTATTCTACGACATGAGAACAGCTGTGGTATAAAAAAAAGGAAAGTTCTCTTATACTTCTATGTATTTATCAGGGAGAAAAATTATTCCCCTAATTTCTATGTAACTAAGCTATCTACTCAAATAAAATTATTCTATAGTAAGGATATTTTCACTTAACAATATATCATGGATGTTTAATAAAACCTAACTTTTAATAAAAACACGATGTTTAGTTCCTATTTTTTTACTCTTATATGTAATGTTTCAGATGACATTTTCATTATATGTCTTTGTGCTTTGTCTAATTATTTCTTTCTAACAAGTTCCTAAAAGGAAAATTTCTGTGTTGAAGAGTTTAGACTAGTATTGTCCAACAGAACTCTCTAATGATGGAAATGTTCTGTATCTTCACAGTTCAATATAGTAGCCACCAGCCACATGCAGTTATTGAGCACCTGAAATGTGACCAGTGCAACTGAGAAACTGAATCTTTAGTTGTATATATGAAGTTTGTCCAGAATGTATCCAGCCATAAAATATGAAAAATAGAGACGTTTACTGAAGAAGATACAAGATACAAGAAACATTGTACATAGAACAATGGTCCCTCAGTTCCCTTCAAAGCAAGCACCTTGAGACCTCACACAGTTCTCCCAATCACTATCAGCTGCCCCATTGTATTTTCCTAAATCTCATCGATAGTCTGAAATCCCTTCACTTTCAAAGATGATTTTAGTTTTGGAAAAGCCAGAAGTTGCAAGGTGCCAAATCTAGGCTACAGTGAGGGTGAGTCACCTGGGTGATTTGATTTTTAGCATAAAAACTTTGCATGAGACGTGATGCATGAGCAGGAGCATTGTGATGAAGTTGCCAATCACCAGTTGCCCATAGCTGCAGTCTTCTGAATTATCCAAAGTTTCAGTGGAGGAATGTTCAAGCTTAACTCAAAATCTGACACAGATTCGTTGGTCTACTCAGTCATTTTGAATGCAACGGCCACAGAGTACACTTCTCACTAAACGGCATCCACTGCCCCCACTGACTAATACAGTAAAATCATCATTGTTCATGCATGGGCAATCCAGTCCACTCTCCTTGACTGCCAGGTTACACTGATGTTATGAAAACTATACTCATTATATTAACAAAGATTGGACTTTTTCTGGACAAACCTCATAATGTTAACCTAAATTAAATAGCATGTTGAACAGGGCAGGTTCAATGCCCTGTTCAATATGCTATTGACCATTTTAAAGTCTTGATACATTTAAAGTCTTGATAAATGATGCCAAACTGCTCTCCAGAAAAGTTGTAATTATTTTGCCTTCACTCTATAGTGTATAACAATAACCATTTCTTTACTGTGCTGCCAACACTAGATATTATCAATCTATTGAATCTGGATAACCTGAAAGTTGAAAAATGTCTGTGTTTCATATGCACTTCTTTAATAGTAATGTTGAACAAGGTTGTTTTTTCTGTCATACTTATTTTAAGGCAAATATTTTCATCTATGTTAATTAAATGAGAGGTCAAAAATTACCTTGCTTCTAGATTTGTTGCGTCCATATATTTTCTTTCAGTTTTATTGTCAGCATTTAAATTAATATAAAAAACAAATTTCCAGCTCCATTTGAAAAATCAATTGATCTGGCAACAGTGACCCACACTACCACCAGGCAAACATCAGTGGAGCCTTAGAAATTCTGCCACTTTCAGACTTCTTGTCCACCAGAACTCATCATCCCCTATTATTTTACAGGATTCATGCTTCACTCACTCAGATTACCCAACTGGTCCCTACAAGCAATTGATTTTACAATTCCTGCTCTGAATTAAATTTTGACAGATTAAAAGATAAACAGCAGCTAATAATAATAGTTAATTTCCACTTCATACTTAGCATTCAAAAGTGATGTTATGATATATCTAGATTATTTTAAAACTAACATTCAACTAGCAGAAGAATATTTTTCTAGTTGTTGTTGACATTTTCTACCCTCTAAAGCAGTGGTTCAGCATCAGAAGGGTTGTTAAAATGCAGATGGGTAGGCCTCCAACCCTGAAGTTTCTGACTGAACAGGTTGGGTTAGGCCCCAATAATTTTCAGCTCCACAATGAGAAGAGATTTTTCTCAAGGATATGGACACTTCTGGAAGTATAGTGATAATGTATAATTTCGACAATGGAATATAAATTTGTACACCCTTTTTTCCAACATTTATTATTTTACTTTGTTTTCACAACAATCCTGTGCAGAAGGTTGATAATTAGAGCAATAATTGTTAATCCCATTTTACAGAAGACAAGTATGGTACAGGAATTAAGAATCTCCCTTAAACACACAAGAAGCTAAAAGAGCCAGAACAGATTTCCTAACTCCTAACCTTGGTAATATAGGCAAACACAGCAATCCATGACACAATTGGAGCTAGCTTCCCCAGATTGGTACCATACAAGTAGAACCATGCCCTGGTACGGAGAAGACCATATAATATATGGTTCACAGCAACAAACTTCTATCAAGTGCTAATTATGTGTTAATCTATGTTAAACATGCCTATAGTCTCTACTGTAGGGACACACATCCAACATAGAAAAAGATTAAAAATAAAATCTGAAACCATTACCTTGAAAAGATAGTGAATTCTCTATAACATAAAACAAAAGCAAATATGCTGAAGGGGTGGGTGGTAGGGGTAAATAGAGAGTTGGATAGAAGAGAGGAGTCTCTGTGGGAGCTTCACATCTGGACTTGGTGGAGTTGCTATGGCCAGTCAGTCAAGAATGGGAGGGAAGGAAAGTACACAATAGGGAGCCCTCCTGGGGCTCAGCAGCACAAAGAGCTGCTGTTATCCACATTGGGTGTGTGTTTGCCAGAAATATCAGGGCTGCTGGAACTCCAGAAGTTACAAGGGCATGCTTTTGTGTAGTCTAAATTACCTTGACTATGTAAGAACTTAAGTCAGAGGGCATAACTTCATTATCCATTTGTAGCCCAAACATAACACGATTAGAAATCATGAAATTTTCTTTCTGATTCCCCCCACCCAAGTTCTGAGAAACATTCCTAGTAAAAATCCACTAGATTGTGATCACAATAATGGTAATTATAAATCAGCCCTTCAAGAGAAAAGAGAAAGGGTTGCATCTACACTTAAGTAGAATTGATATATATATAAAATGTATTAATTTTAACAGCTACTTTTCTAAATTAAAAATGAAAACTAATAAAATTACTATGAGAATACAAGAAAACTACAATTAACTGGAACCTATTAGAAAATTTGGTTCTGAAACTGACCTGTCCCATATGCCCACCTTATAGTTTAGTTCAAAACGACTGAGATGATGAAGCAGTCCATCATCAAAACATATTGCTATGTTTTGTAGAAAACATAGCAATATGAGTCAAAAAAAAATTCCTCTCACTTCTCACAAGACCAAAGAAACACAAATCAATACAAAGGGATACAATTTTACACTGATAACACAAATTAGCCACAATTAATAAAAATGTTTTAAAATAACAAGCACACACATACATTGCTAATAAAGTATAAAGTTATATAATTCTTTTGGAAAGTAATTTGGTTATTACTCAGAAATCCGAAAAAAAATTTTTTTACTTCTTTTTTTTTTAAAGATTTTATTTATTTATTTTGAGAGAGAGGGGAAGGGAAGGTGAGAGGGAGAGAAACATCAATGTGTGGTTGATGCCCACTACTCACATGCCCACTACTGGGGACCAGCCTGAAACCCATGCATGTGCCCTAGACTGAGATTTGAACCAGCAACCCTATGGTTTGCAGGCCCATGCTCAATCCACTGAGCTATGCCAGCCAGGGCAGAAATCGGAAAAAATTCTAATAAAAATCAAAGCTAATCTTTATAAATGTTTTCATGTATTGCAGCTTTTTAATCTTATCAACTTTGTAGAGAGTTGTTACTATATCGATTTACATATTAGAAAGCTCTGAGAACATAAGTTTTGTGCCCAATATTGCCAGTAAGTGATGAAGCTGGGTTTTGGACTCAGAGCCTTTATTTTAGAGCCCACCCGATTACAACTACACTATACTGCCTCTCTAGGGAAACAATCCTAAGGAAGTTTTTAAAAAGAATGAGAAGAAAGTTACATTCATGAGAATGGTCATTATGTATTTTTAACATATTAGGAAAAATATCTCAAAATAGAGGAAGGGCTAAGCAAATTAGGGTATGACAAACTAGTTACAAATAATAGGAAGTAAATTATAGCAAAATGTTTAAGAAAATCAGAGTAAAAAGGTATCTGCAATATGATGAGACTTCTGTAAAAATATATGTTCATATGGCAAGACTGGGAAGAAAACTGGAAAAAATAAAAATTATTCCATTTTAGAATTTCACTACTAATTTTCTTTTGTTTGTCAGTTTTATCAACCAAGATTCAGCACCCCTACAAATCTATTCTTCTAGTTTATATTCCTATCATCCCAGTGACAATTTCTAAAACTTCATTATACATTATATTACAGATTCATTCAAAATAATTACATAACACTACTGGTGATTCTAAAGATGTAAAGTATGAGATCTCCTTCTTAATATCAATGATATTTGCAAATGATATCACCACTTACAGTGTTCTTTTGGAATCCCTTAATTGAAATCACACATAGTGACTAAAATAAGCTATTTCTTTTGCTGTCATAACCTTGCAATGACTCCTCAGCTCCCTGCACCCATCCAGGAACCATTAGCCCAGAGCTTGCAGGTGTTTAAGAGATTAGAAAAGTTCTCTGCTAATAACATAATCTCTAAGTGAGTATGTATAAACTAAAATATATTAGCTATAAGGGATATCATATTCTAAATACTTTTGAGAATTACTACTAATTAAGTCACATCAAGTCCTACTTGAAGTAGGTAAATGAACTTTATTACCACTTTATCAAAAAGAAAAGTAAGATTTTCATAAGAGTAATTTTCCCCCAACTGGTACCATGAGCCACGAAGAAAATTTATTCTCTAAAGACATACAAGTTGATTCATAGAGACCCATTTAGCCCAGGGTTTGGCCTCTTTCAGTAACATAAACAGACATTTTGTGGAAAAGGAAAGTAGTTGTTCTCTAATAATATCAGTCTTACAAGAACATGAATGTGTTTTAAACATCTGTAACTTCCTCTTTATGAATCTACCATTCAGGACTTTATATAGTCACCCCATTGTCTCATACCTAAGGTCCAACAGAGAGTTATCCTTAGCCAGTCTTAGGATACCTACAGAAACCACTATTTTAATCACAGAATTTTGAAGTTAGAAGGACCCTTAGAAGCCCTGCAGTTCAATCCCTTTAACTGAGCTTGGGTGTGGGAGGCAGGCAGGGGAAACGAAAGTATTTCTAAAAAAGTGACTTGATTTAGCTAGAGCAAACCAGGCCTGGAAGTAAGAGATGTGAACAAATGTCTTAAACTTGGCCTTCATATTTTTCCCTTACCATTAACATTTTTATATTATGTCATGTTAACAGAAGTATACATACGTCCTTTCAATGTCTTCAGATATATACTGCACTGGACAGAATAAACTATAGTTCTCATTCTCTGTATCATAAAGAGTTCCCAAATGGAGGAAAAAATCAACAAAGATTATAAAAACCAACCGTAGAGAAAGTGGTGATGGGGATAGGGTGGAATAATAGTTTAATAGTTCTGCTTTCTACTGAATACTTGCTCTATGATTTTCAGCTGTAATAAGTCTGCCTTAGGCCGAATAAAAGGTTCTAATGTCATCATGAGTGGATATCAAATTAGTATCTATCACGATTAATACATAGTTCATTCTCTACTTACAGTCAGTTCCTTTCTTTTTATTTCCATAATGTAATTCTTTTTTAATAGGAAGTTTATGGAAGGATTTACAAGAAATTGACAACAGTGGTGACCCCTGGAGAGGAGGACTAGGGCATCGAGAGTATGGGAGAGAGAGGGTTTACTTTATACAATTAGAAATTTTTACTCTATGCATATTACTTTTAAATATACCTTAATTTAAAAATTCCCTTTAAACACATGCTTATGCATGTAGATTCTATTACTAAATATTTTCAATAAAACTATTATTTTTAATTTTTTCTCTCTTAAGTAAGTTTCCAGTATTGCAACTTGGAAAAGCACAGAGATATTATCAGAAAGAGGAAGAACCAACAGAGTCATAAAATTCAAAGCAGAATTCCAGGATTTAAAGTAGAAGAAAATGTGCAGAGGAGCCATTTAATTCAAAAACCTTCTGCGGAAAAATCTCTTCCCGTATTTAAATGGTTATGTTTTGAAAAGAGATTGATATGAGATTTTCCATCTTAAGGGAGGGAACTGTAAAAGTGTGAAACATAGAAATTGAAGTTTGGTTTCTATCTTCTCAACAGGGGACAGAGCGCTGGGGTGGGGTGCTAGCGCATAAGGATCTTGTAGCAGTCACATGCGTAGAGGAAAGGAACATGCCTGAGAGTTTCTCCCAATCCCGTCCACCTCAGCAGCAGTTCCCGTGCAGATGAATCCTGTTCTAGACCTTACTTGGGTTCGATTTAACTGAGGAAGCCCACTAACTGAATCTACACAGAATTCCTTTTAATGGAGCTCGAGAGACTGAAGGAATTGATTTACTTCAGCAAACCACCTCATCATCACACCTTCGCCCGGCCACCGCACACACCTCACTTCGTTGTGTACTTGCGGCAGGGTCAGCTGTCAACACAACCCTTTGTGTATCATTCAGAAAAAGGGTGAGTGGTCCTTAGCCACTCACAGAAAAATGGAAATGATGGCCGGAAGACACGCGCGCGCGCTCGTGACGAAGTGACATTTAGTGTGGCGCAAAGAAGCCCAGGGACTCTGAGCAAACGCCAGCCACCGCTGGCCGCTCTCAACTTTCCCCAGCTGAGCTCTCTCCATCCTCTTCAAGCCACTTCCGCACCTCCCTACCTGCCGCCCATCCGCCCCCGCGAGCCCCCCACAGCCGCTCAGGCTCCAGGAGACGCGTCCGGGGCACCCCTCATCCCAGCCACCGCAGCCTCGGAGCTCCCAGCGCGCCGCAACCTCCCTCACTCCACGCTCCGGCTTCCTCGCTCCCGCCACAAAGGCAGCGACGAGAGCTCGGGGTGACAGGCCTTTGGCCTCCAGGCGCGCACCGCACGAGCTGGGTCCCCTCAGAGAGCTGACGCGAGGCGGCGGCGAGAACGGGTTCGGATCCGGGCTGGCACCAGCGCCCGCCCTCGCCATACAAACAAGCTCGCGCTCACATCCCCGCTCCGCCTGCCGAAGTCCTCCTCTCCAGAAAAAGTCTGCCGCAGCGCTTCCCCGCGCAGGCAGGCTGTCCGCAGCCCGCCAAAGGGCAGCTCCCGCCGGGCAGAGGCGTGAGCTCGCGCCCGGCTCGCGACCTCTCACCTCCTGCCTCCCCGCGCCCGCACCCCAGCGTCCCCGCAGTCGCTCACCTGGCTCTGGAGTGGCGCGAGGGCAGAGGACCAGGAGATGGCCCTCGTCTCGGCCGGGGCTCGTCTCCCCACCCCCAGTCCGGGTCCAAGCACTGCGCCTCCGCTCGCCGAGGCCGCCCTCCTCCGAGGTGCTAGCGCCGCCGGTGGCTGGCGTCTCTCTGGCAGGCGTGCTGGCCGCGCGCTCAGTTCCCCGGGGCGGAGCGAGGCGGCGGCCGCCGTGGCCGGAGGCGGATTCCTCAGGTGCGTGCCCCTCCCGCTTCCCCAGAACCTCCGCGGCCGGGACCCCGGCATCTCCTCCCCCGCCCGGTCTTTCGGCCTCCTGCAGCCTCAGCGCCCGCGAGTCCCCTTTAGGGGACCCTTACCCTCGAGAGTCGTGGGCGCACACTGCCTTACCCGCCCCCTCCTAGGACGCCCCCCACCCGTGCAGCGGCGCCTTCGGTTCACTGTTTCTTGCCTCCATTTACAAACTCCCCAGCACAAATGATGGGTGTGGCCACGGCGGGGTGTGGAGGGGGTCTTCTGAAGAGAGATTGCCCCTAGTGCGGCTGACACGCACAGCCAAGAAGAAAAATTATTTTCTCGCTGATTCCGCGTTTATTGAGTGCTCTCGACTCGTTGCGCGGTTGCTTTCTCTGTCAAGAGAACGGCAATTAAAAAGCCCTAAGCATGAACTCCGCCTGGGCAATGGTGGGTCAAAAACCCTGGCCTTTTGCATGAAGGGGGTTACTGCATGGGCAGAACGCGAACAAAACCAAACCGAGCCCATGAGCCCCGGTCAGAGCCGACTTTTGCGCCTCTTGGATGAGCACGCCGGTCCCGCGCTCAGGGAGGCTGCCGGCTCGCCAAGGCTCGTTCCGAACTTCGCGGACCAAAAGGGATCCCCGCCCCAAGGGGCAGCCCCTTCAGAGCTCCCTGGGCCTCGACGGGTGCTACAGGGACAAACGCTCTCGAGAGATGCTGCGGCCGGATAGTGATCGATTTATCTTCACTTTTCACAGCCGGTGGTTTTCCTTATTAGAGATGTAGCTCCATTTTCTAGAACTGTCGTTGTTGCCAGAGATAAGAGACTAGACTCCTTCACTGGATGGCCCACACTCTGAAAGAAGCATCTCCACGCTGGGTGTGGTGGAAGAGTCTAGGTAAAGAAAAGTTGATCTATTTCTAGTGTCTTTGTGGCTAGTAGAGCCCCAGATAGAGCATGTTTTTGAAAGTGGGCACACTACCTCGGCGGATTGGTTATTATTCTACTGTTACTGTATCGTTTGTTAATTAGAGTTTAAAAATAGCCTTAATTAAAATAGATCTCATATGATCTCTAAGTCAGTACATTGTGTATGTTTGTCTTGTCTGTTTTTTCTTAAGAACCAAAATGCATCCCCGGCCCTCGCCTCGCCGCCGCTTCCGGTAGACACAGAGGGAATTGACTGGAAGGTTGGAATCTCCAGGAAATAACTGAAGACACAGTTCAGTTGTGGCTAGCAAAAGTAAGCGATTTATTTGCGGTTCGGATTGTCTTCTCTCACCCTTCCAATGGGAAGATACACTCAAGTGCCATTTTTAAAAAAAGGATCACTTTGTTCCTTGTGCAGATAAGGAGCAGAAATGGCTTCTGTTTTGTTTTACAATTGAATTCCTATTGTTCAGCCTTTAAAAAATACATAGAAACATGTTTATGGGTCACGAGAGTAGGAAACGTGGCTTTCTCAATGGCCGCTATATTCCCACAATTCTGGATTTTCCTCACAATACAGGTTTAGCAAATGAAATTGATATGGTTTTTCAGTAACTACAGAAGGTGCAGATGATTAGCAGTATAACTAAACATATGGAAAAGGAATCCAATGTCAGTTAGCAAACTCACCATGGGAACTGGCTATATATGTGGAAAAGACAGTAGAGACCTGAGATTTCAAGTTTACCTGGTGAATATCAACTAAACTCACAAAAGGTTAAAGCAGGTGAGAATCTTTTGAAAAATCTCAATCTTTCACAAGGTCTGTATAGTTAGGGAGGGGGACACTTTCCATTTTAAAGATAAGAAACCTGGGAACAATGAGCAGCCTGAGAGTACTGTAAAACCACAGTGCAGTTTTCTCTCACTTTAGTTCAAGGACCATTTGCTGAGTGCCAAGCACACTAGACTCTGTAGATGTGAAGGCAAATTTGGCACAGTTGCTCAAGGACCTTAGACTAATATTATAGGACTCTGGTATTCATTCTACATTCAATCGACAAATATTTATTGAACACCTACTGTGAGCCAGATGGTGTAGTGGGAACTGGTAAACAAGACAAGTCCCTAACAAGGTTAAAAATTAGTGATAGTAATCTACTATATTCTGGTAGATGGAAACATTTCAATGTCTCCTTCATTAGATAATAAATTCCCTTGCCCTGAATTTATTTGTGTATATGCCTAGTGTCAACTTCATGGTTTACATATCCTTCATCATGTCCAACAGATTTCTGTGATTATCAGATTTGACAGAGTTAAGAGTAAAAACTCTGTAGTTAGACATCACAGTTTTGAATTCTGGCCCCAAGACTTATTTATTATGTAATCATGATAAAGTTACTTGACACCCATCTTACTGTCCCTATCTGTAGAATAACATTATAATAGTACATACCTCAAGGGGTAACTACGTGGATTAAGACAATGCATTGTGCCAAGCATACTATAAAATATTAACAGCTATCATTGTCTGTGAATCTTTCCTTCCACTCTTCCCCATAACAATAATTCCTGACTGTTTCTCCAAAGATACCCTGCATTAGAACCCAAGTTCAGTGAAAAATGTGAGACTCATGGCAGTCAAGATCCTTATAAATAATAGAACCTTTCCAAGTGATTATTGTGAAGATCCTCTGCCTCGTCAATGGAAATTCTAGGATTATATCCTGCTTCTCTTCTCAAGGATGAACACCCTTTTTCATAAATTTCTGTGGCCCTTGGCTCTACCCTCTGGAAAGCTCTTCCTTGTTCATCATCTTCCATAGCCACATTTGAAATGGAATTGGGAAGTAAGCCCACCTTGAAGACTGAGTAATTTTCACAGCCCATTTCCTGCTGGTACAAGTTTGGGGTACTGAGAGTTCTTTTACATTTAAAGGTTTTTAAAGGCTAGGCTTGTGGCTGGTTTGGGCATCCAGTTCCTTCAGACACTTAGTAGATTTCATATTTGTTTGCTTCCACTGAGTTTCACATACCAATAGTCACACCCAAACTTCTTTCTTGGGCAAAGTTTAAAATACTTTATTCTTTTTTTCTCTTAACTTAAAGTTTGAGGATTGGTGGCTCATCCTGTGCACCATCAACCATTATTTCACTTATAAAGGGAGGTAGGGTTGGGCTACTGCTTTCCCCACTCAGAGCCAATTCACTGAAAGGGAAAACCAACCTCCAACCTATCACCACCATCCTCAGAGGGTAAGACCCACTGTGGGGAACTGAAGAGTGGCTTCTCTAATTCCAGATGGGATGCCAGTTACCAATGCTGAATGATCTAGATCTCCACTTAAAAATATGAGCAGATTAAAAATATTATTAGACCTAATTGTGCGCCTCAATTGGTTGGGCGTCATATAACAAACTGAAAGATCACCAGTTCAATTCCCAGTCAAGGCACATGCCTAGGTTGTGGGTTCGGTCTGTTGGTGGGCATATAGGAGAGGGAACTGATTGATGTTTCTCTCCCTCTCTTTCACCCTCCTTTCCCCTTTCTCTAAAAATAAATAAATAAAATCATTTGAAAAAAATGTTACTAATCATAAAGAAAAATTCCACTATTTGAAAGAAAAGGACAAAATTAGAGCAGATATTACTCACTAACATGGAGTTTATGCAGAAAATGGGAGAAAAAAATTTAAAAACTCTTGTTGATGCCCTGGCTGGTGCGGCTCAGTTGGTTGGAGCCTTGTCCAGTAACCAAGGAGTTGTGGGTGTGATTCTCAGTCAGGACACATACCTACGTTGCGGGTTTGATCTCTGATCCAAGTGCATATGATCCCTGGTTCAGGCACATGTGATCCCCAGTTTGGGTGCCTGATCTAGGATCACTGTTTCTGTTGCTCCCTTCCCCTGTCCCTTCATCTCTCTCTAAAAGCAATGAAAAAAAAAAAAGTCCCCAGGTAAGGATAAAAAAAAAATCTTGTTGATGTTCATAGTGAAATTTAAAGAGTAAAAAGGGCAGGTTCTCATGAAAATGGAGCAATTTGAGAACCATAATGTCCCTGGAAATTAAAAACATACATGAATATTTAAGTTGAAAAGACTATCAATGCAGTTAATAGAAAAAAGATACTGATAAAAACTGAATTAAAGAATTATAAGACCATCTCAAAGAGTTCTTTTAAAGTGTACAGCAAAAAGATAAATAAATAGAAATTATAAAAGAAAAGGTAAAAGATTTTTTTTAAAAGGATCCCAGAGACCCAATTTTTATACATTGGGCATTTTAGAAGCAAAATGGAATAGATACTGCATATTAATACAGTTGTAATATACATTTTTATATTGTGGTCTACAAATATGTATTTGTATACTACAACACATAATTGAAAGTACTTAAAGAAGATCTAAATAAATGGAAACACACACTGTGTTATTGGAGATGAAAACAATATTGTTAAAGTGGCAATACTCCCCAAATTGATCAATAGATTCAATGTAATCCCTATCAAAGCTCCAAAAGCATTTTTTCAGTAAATTAAGAATGTCATTCTATAATTTATATGGAAATGCAAAGAACTCAAGTAGTCAAAACAATGTATAAAAAGAAATAATAAGTCAGAAGACTGCAATTCCCAAATTCAAACCTCATTAGAAAGCTACAGTAATCAAGACAGTGTGGTACTGACATAAGGACAAGCGTATAGATCAATGGAATAGAATTAATAATCTAGAAAGAAACCCATGCATCTATGGTCAATTGATATTCAACATGGGTGTGAAAATAATACAGTGGGGAAAGAATAGTCTTTAACAATTGGTGCTGGGATACTGTATATCCACAAGCTAAATAATGAATTTGGAATCAACCTTACAGGGGATACAAAAATTTACTCAAAATGAATCTTAGCCCTGGCTGGTGTGGCTCAGTGGATCGAGTGCCAGACTCCTAACCAAAGGTCACTGGTTCGATTCCCAGTCAGGGCACATGCCTGGGTTGCTGGCCAGGTCCCCTGTAGGGGGAGCATGAGCGGCAACCACACATTGACATTTCTCTCCCTTTCTCATTCTCTTCCCCTCTCTCTAAAAATCAATCAATCAATCTAAAAAAATGAATATTAGTTATACAGTAGTTCCCTCTTTCTGTGGAATGTACTTTCCAAGATACCCCCATCTCTAGTGAATGCCTGAAACCACAGATAGTACCAAACCCTATATATACTAAGTTTTTTTCCCTATATATATATACCTATGATAAAATTTAATTTATGAACTAGGCACAGTAAGAAATTAACAGCAACAATAAAAAAAGAAAAATTAACAGCAACAATTAATAAAAATAGAACAGTTAAAATACTAAATAAAGTTATATGAATGGCTTTGGGGTCATTATTAAGTAAAATAAGGGTTACTTGAAAACAAGCTCTGCAATACTGTGACAGTCAATCTGATAACTGAGGTTGTTACTAAGTGACTAATGGGTAGAGAGTGTATACAACATGCATACACTGGACAAAGGGACAATTTACATGCCTGGTAGGATAGAGCAGATAGGAGCAAGATTTTATCACACTACTCAAAATAGCATGCAATTTAAAATTTTACAAATTATTTACTTCTGGAATTATTCATTTAGTATTTTCAGACAGTGGTTGACTGTAGGTAACTGAGACTGTGGAAGGCGAAACCACAGATGGGGGGACAACTACTGTATTGTAAGAGCTGAAACTATAAAACTTACTTTATATAGTTGTTTGACACTGGGTTAAGCAATGATTTCTCTCTTTTTTTGACATTTTATTATTTTTAATTTTTTTCCTTTGTTCACTTTTATTATTTTTTTATTTTTTAATTGTTCAAGTACAGTTTTCTGCCTTCCCCCCAGCCCAATCCCCCAGCCCTCCCCTGCTCCCTCCCACCCCACCCCCTATAATTGCTTCTGCAAACTCTTTGCCCTTTTCCCCTAAAATTCCCTCCCCACTCCCCTCTTGTCACTGTCAGCCAGCTCTCAATTTCAGTGTCTTTGGTTATATTTTGCTTATTTGTTTGTTTTGTTGATTAGGTTCCTGTTAAAGGTGAGATCATATGGTATTTGTCCCTGACCACCTGCCTTATTTCACTTAGCATAATGCTTTCTGGTTCAATCCATGCTGTGGCAAAGGGTAGGAGCTCCTTCTTTCTTTCTGCTGCATAGAATTCCACTGTGTAAATATACTATAGTTTTTTGATCCATTCATTTACTGATGGGCACTTAGGTTGCTTCCAGCACTTGGCTATTGTAAATTGTGCTGCTATAAACATTGGAGCGCATAGGTTCTTTTGGACTGGTGTTTCAGGATTTTTAGGATATAATCCTAGCAGTGGAATTGCTGGGTCAAAAGGCAGATCCATTTTTAGTTTTCTGAGGAAATTCCATACTGTCTTCCATAGTGGTTTCACCAGTCTGCAATCCCACCAACAGTGCACTAGGGTTCCCTTTTCTCCACAACCTCTCCAACACTTGTTTGTTGCTTTGTTTATGATGCCCATTCTCACTGGTATGAGGTGGTTTCTCATTGTGGTTTTCATTTGCATCTTTCTGATGGCTAGCGATACTGAGCATTTTTTCATGTGTCTCTGGACCCTCTGTATGTCCTCCTTGGAGAAGCATCTGTCCAAGTCCTTTGCCTAGTTTTTAATTGGGTTGCTTGTCTTCTTAGAGTGGGGTCATGTGAGTTCTTTATATATTTTAGAGATTAAACCCTTGTCTGAGGTATCATTGGCAAATAGGTTTTCCCATACGGTTTGTTCTCTTTTTATTTTAATACTGTTTTCTTTAGCCGTGCAGAAGCTTTTTGTTTTGATGTCCATTTGTTTATTCTTTCCTGTATGTCCCTTGCTCTAGGGGATGCATCAGTGAAAATACTGCAGCATGAAATATCTGAGATTTTCCTGCCTATGTTCTCCTCTAGGACTTTAATGGTGTCACAACTTACATTTAAGTCTTTTATTCACCTTGCATTTATTTTTGCATATGGTGTAAGTTGGTGCTTGAGTTTCATTTTTTTGCATGTAGCTGTCCATATTTCCCAACACCATTTGTCAAAGAGGCTATTTTTACTCCATTTATGCTGCTGCTCCCTATGTCAAATATTAATTGGACATAAAGACTTGGGTTTATTTATGGGCTCCCTCTTCTGTTCCGTTGGTCTATGTGTCTGTTCTTATGCCAGTACCAGGCTGTTTTGGTTACAGTGGCCTTGTAATATAGTTTGATATCAAGTATTGTGATCCCTCTACTTTGCTTTTCTTTCTCAAAATTGCAGCAGATATTAGGGGTCATTTATGGTTCCATATAAATTTTTGAAGTGTTTGTTCTATATCTGTGAAATATATCATTGGTACTTTGATAGGGATTGCATTGAATCTATAAATTGCTTTGGGTAGTATGGACATTTTGATGCTGTTGATTCTTCCGATCCATGAGCACAGTATATGTTTCCATTTGTTTGTGTCTTCCATTTCTTTCTTTCTTCAGTGTTGTGTAGTTTTCTGAGTACAGATCTTTTACCTCCTTGATGAGATTTATTCCTAGGTATTTTATTTTTTTTTGTTGCTCTATCAAATGGGATTTTTTTCCTGATTTCTGCTTCTGACGTTTCATTGTTGGTATACAAAAACGCCTTCGATTTTTGGATATTGACTTTGTATCCTGCTGTTTTGCCAAATTCATTTATTAGGTCGAGCAGTTTTTTGGCGGAGTCTATAGGATTATCTATGTACACTATCATGTCACCTGCAAACAATGACAGTTTTGTTTCCTCTTTTCCAGTTTGGATGCCTTTTATTTCCTCTTCTTGTCTGATTGCTGTGGATAGTATTGGATGCTTCCAATACTGTGTTGAATAGAAGTGGTGATAGTGGACAACCTTGTCTTATTCCTGATCTTAGTGGGGAAGATTTTAGATTTTGCCCATTGAGTATGATGTTGGCTGTAGGTCTCTCATATATGGCCTTTATTATGTTGAGGAATGCTCCCTCTATTCCCACTTTGCTGAGTGTTTTCATTATAAATGGGTGCTGTACCTTATCAAATGCTTTTCCGCATCTATTGATATGATCATGTGATTTTTCTCTTTGTTTTTGTTTATGTAATGTATTATGTTTATTTATTTATGAATATCGTACCATCCTTTCATCCCTGGGATGAATCCCACTTGGTCATGGTGTATGATCTTTTTAATGTATTGCTGGATGAAGTTTGCCAATATTTTGTTGAGAATTTTAGCGTCTCTGTTCATCAGAGATATTGGCCTGAAGTTTTCTTTCTTTGCTGTGGGTTTATCTCATTTTGGGATTAGGATGATGCTAGCTTCATGAAAAGAGTTTGGGAGTCTTCCATGATTTTGGATTTTTTGGAATATTCTGTGAAGGATAGTAGTTAGCTCTTCCTTAAATGCTTTGTAGAATTCTCCTGTGAAACCATCTGGTCCAGGGCTTTTATGTGTTCGGAGTTTTTTTTATCACTGCTTCAACTTCATCAGCTGTTGGTCAGTTCAGGCTTTCTGCTGCTTCTTCATTGAGTTTTGGAAGATTATATTTTTCTAGAAAGTTGTCCATTTCACCTAGGTTTTCATATTTCTTGGCATACAGTTCTTTGTAGTAATTTCTTATAATCCTTTGTATTTCTGTGGCATCAGTTGTAATCTCTCCTCTTTCATTTCTGATTGTGTTTATCTGGGTCCTCTCTCTTTTTTTCTTGATGAGCCTGCTTAAAGGCTTGTTGATTTTGTTTATCTTTTCAAAGAACCAGCTCCTGGATTCATTGATCCTTAGAATTGTGCTTTTAGTCTCTATGTTATTTAATTCTGCTCTGATCTTGGTTATTTCCTTCCTTCTAGTTGCGCTGGGCTGTCTTTGTTGTTCCTCGAGTTCTTGTAGGTGTAGGGTTAGGTTCTTTGTTTGAAATGTTTTAGGTAGGCCTGTATTGCTATGAACTTCCCTCTCAGGACTGCCTTTCTGTGTCCCATAAATTTTGAGTTGTTGTAAATTTATTTTCATTTGTTTCCAGAAACTTTTTGATTTCTTCCCTAATCTCATTATTGACCCACTCATTGTTTTTTTTTAATTATTTTATTGTTGTTCACTTACAGCTGTCTGCATTTACCCCCCCACTCCCAACCCCAGGCAAACCCACCTCCCTCCCTTGCTTCCACCCTCCCCCTTGGTTTTGTCCATGTGTCTTTATAGCAGTTTCTGAATACCCTTGTCCCCATTATCCCCTTCCCCCTCCCCTCTGGTTACTGCCAGATTGTTCTAAATTTCAATGTCTCTGGTTATAATTTGTTTCTCTGGTTGTATTTTGCTTGCTTACCTCACAAGCGTCTTGGCTGTGGCTGATCTGAGTTCCCAGTAGCTGATCTGGCCTCGGTGCCTTCTCTCATGAGTCCTTATATAAAACCCTTAACATTTCATATGGTAAAGTCTGCTTAATGATGTACTCCTTAAACCTGACCTTATCTGAGAAGCACTTTATCTGCCCTTCCATTCTAAATGACAGTTTTGCTGGATAGATTATTCTTGGTTGTAGGTCCTTGCTTTTCATGATTTGAAATATCTCTCTCCAGCCCCTTCTTGCTTGGAACGTCTCCTTTGAGAAATCCGCTGACAGTCTTATGGGAATTCCTTTGTAAGTAACTGTGCCCTTTTCTCTTGCTGCTTGTAAGATTCTTTCCTTATTCTTGATCTTGGGTAATGTTATTATGATGTGCCTTGGTGTGTTCCTCTTTGGGTCCCGCTTCTTTGGGGTTCTCTGAGCTTCTTGGACTTCCAGGAAGCCTATTTCCTTTGCCAGATCTGGGAAGTTCTTGTTCATTATCTGTTCAAAAATATGTTCAATTTCTTGGTGTTCCTCTTGTCCTTCTGGCAGCCCTATGATCTGGATGTTGGGTCGTTTACAAATGTCTCTGAGGTTCCTGAGTCCCTCCTCATTTTTTTGAATTCTTGTTTCTTCCTTTTGGTCCACCCCATTGGTTTGAGTCCCAACTTCCTTTTTTTCCCTATTGGTT